>LSSN01003999.1:0-12869 GCA_001970855.1 Smittium culicis | reverse complement strand
CATTCGGAAAGCCCTGGTTCCTTTTTGATGACAACATTCTGTTCCTCATCACTGAAGTCCATTGCGTCGGTACTAACGGCAACTGTTGGATTCTTTTCGGTTGGCGAAAATTTTTGATTCGAGATTTCGAATCTCGAATCGCAAATTTCAAAATCTTGATTTGAAGATGATCCGATCATCTTGTTTGAACTCGAGTTCCCTTCGGTTAGGCTACTTTGGCTATTGCCCTGGATGCTTCTAGACTTGAGTTTTATTTTCGAGATTCGAGATCTCGAATCGTGGATCTCGATCGGCGAAATGGAATTTTCAGGATCGGAAATCGCGCTGGCTTCGGTCTGTTCCATGAACGTATTGTCTATGTCAACCGACATAGACTCGCTACTAGGCTCGTCTGAGCTTGAGTTGATGATCGTCATTGACGATTTGCTCGATTGGTGATTTGGAAAAAATAAAAAAAATTTTTAAGAGTATATATTTTAAAAAAATATTGCTCAGCACAAAGTTAACCGAAGTGATTTTTATGTTCAATTTCTCGTTAATACTCTTAAAATTTAAAGCTTTTTTATTGGATAAATCTAAAAAAAAAAAAAAAAAGCTTTTAGAGAAGAGAGAGTTTTTTTATAATTAAAGAGAGAGTAATTAACTTATAAACAAAGAGAGGAGACATGGGTGGTGAGCAGTGTGTGAATTTAGGCAATAGTGTACTGAATATTTTATTTATATTAAAAAAGTTAAAAAAATTAAGCACGAGTAGCTTCGTTGTGTTTGATGGCCAATTGGCGACGAGTGAAGTTGTGGACAACAACTCTTTCGGCTTTTTTGATTTGGTTGAGTTCTTCGGAGGCGATGATCTCAATGTGGCATGGGTTGCTCATGTATGGGTTGATTCTACCGTGAGCTCTGAAAGTTCTACGGCGTTGTTTTGGGGCAGCGTTAACTTGGATGTGTTTGATGACCATGGCGTCCAATTCCAAATTCTTTTGTTCAGCATTAGATTTAATGTTTTGCAATAGACCAAGGATGAAGTTGGCGGATTTTTCTGGCCATCTACCTTTGGTGGTTTTGAAAGCACTGGCTTGAGCGGTACGACCACTTCCTCCGTGGAATTTACGGAAAGGAACACATTGTTTGTGTTCTTTAACGTCGTTCAAGTAGCTGATGGCATTTAGCAACTTACGTCCCTTGATGGCATTGGCAGCTTCAACAGTGTTCTTGAAGTGGACACGGAGGTAAGAACCTTGTGATTTAGCTGATTTATCTTCGTTAGCTGGAGTAGCGGAGTAGCGAGCCATTATTCTAACGTATAAAAAATGTAAATTATTTAGACCCCGTCCAGAGCAGAAAAAATCGTTAAATAAAACATAAAATTAAAAGAGGGTTGTTATTAGATTGTGTCTATGCGAAACATTTAAAATGAGAGAATCGAATCTGTAGAAAAAACGCTCATAGCATGTATCATTTTTCGATTAAAGCGATCGAGATATTGTTCGATTATGTCTGTAGATTAGATTTTCGGGTGTTTCATCTCAAAATAAAAATAAGCATAGTAACAGTAATGTATATATTATAACTTTACCTATATTTCGATTATTTGATAAAATAAATGTGCTTTAGAGAGGAAGAATCTATTCAATTTGATAATAGTTGCCAATATTTTGAGGCTTTAAGATTCAGTTTTTTTTTTTTTCCTAAAAGTATCTTTAAGTTTTGTAGATTCACATTATAAAATACGAATAGCTACTCTTATTTCGATTTTCTATAAAGTGATTCGCTATATTTGATTTTGCAATCAATCATAAATTAAGTATTAAACAATTATTAGTCCTAATTATTGGACGCCGAAACCCAATTAGTTTATCATTATAAGGAATCAATTTATTAACAAAACTATTGGACACTGTAGAGGTTGGAATATTAAAATTGCTAATTATTGGCGATTGCTCTGGAAATACATTTCTTGTCTAATGTATGCAAGAAAAAAAAATAAAGAGTAATTACAACACAGTATTGGCTCAGAGTGGCAAAAGCGGTATCCAATAACAAATCGATTCTACTAGATCATAGTAGAAGTAAAAACTTTCAAAGAAAATTTTTTGAATTTAATTTCCAACAACTTTTACATAGTCCACTAAAAAAATTTTTTTTTGTTATTTTGCAAAGTTACAAGTCAAGTTAAAGTCTCAAATTTCTAAAGTGCAACGCTAGCAGCCAGTATCAATAAAAGCGAAAATACAAAATACAAAATAATATATTTAGAAAAACCTAATTCATTATATTTAAAAGAAAATATTTACATAGCTTTAATAATTACCATAAATTGAATACATAATATAACAATGTTGCGAAAACAGAACAGATTACGCAGAGAATACTTATATAAAAAGAATTTAGAAGATAAAGATTTAGCAACGTACGAAAAGAAACAAAAGATAAAGGAAGCTCTTAAAGATGGTAGACCGATTCCTACTGAGTTCAAAAAAGATTCTGAAGAACTTCGAAAAACATTGGCGTTCGATGAAGCCCAGGAAAAACCAACAACTCATATAGATGATGAATACTCTATGGCAGGGGTATACGACCCTAAAGTCGTTATTACTACTTCAAGAGACCCAAGCTCAAGACTCGCACAGTTTGCAAAGGAAATGAGGCTTGTTGTTCCAAATTCACAAAGGATTAACAGAGGTAATTATGTTATCCAAGATTTAGTTGACACCTGCAAATCAAATGAAGTTTCTGATTTAGTAATTCTACACGAAACTAGAGGTGAGCCGGATAGTATGATCATTAGCCACTTCCCATTTGGTCCAACTGTCCACTTTACACTTTACAACGTCGTTCTTCGCCACGACATAAAAGATCAAGGAAATATGTCTGAGGCATATCCACACTTGATTTTCGAAAATTTTAATTCCAATCTGGGTAAACGTATAGAGAATGTGCTGAAGTATCTATTTCCTGTCCCAAAAGAAGACAGTAAGCGTGTAATGACCTTTGCAAACAAAAGTGATTTTATATCATTCAGACACCACGTTTTTGTCAAAACGTCGTTTGATAAGGTTGAAATAGCTGAAGTTGGACCAAGATTCGAGCTTAAACCATACGAGATTAAATTGGGAACTGTCGATATCTCCGAAGCTCAAACCGAATGGGTATTACGAAATTACCAAAGAACTGCAAGAAAACGCGATCAGCTATGAGATTATACTTTCAGACTTTATTTTAATTTAAAGACTACACCCTATTCCGATTTCCTACTTTTTCTGCTCTTTTTTTTATTTCCTACCTTCTCGCCTCTATATACTTATATTATATTCTAGCATTTACATTCTTCGTATTACGTTTTTTTTGAATTTAGACTTTAAATGAAATCATCCTATTTTAAACAAATAATTTATATTTTTTTAATTTTTTTTTAACTATTCAATTTTAGTATAAATCAATTTAAATGTTTAGGTTATTAAAATGACTTTTATTAGATTATCTCCGTGCAAAAAATTCTTATATTGCACCTTTTCTCTGCTCTTAATGATATTAAACCCAAGTAGATCCAGAAATAATAAAGTTTTGTTTTTTAGTACACTTATTACTTTTTTAAAATCCGACTATTGTATATTAATATAAAATATAAATGAATTTCGAGTTTGTGATAGTTGATTCGATAAATATATCCATTCTTTCAATAATGCGCTTCACTCAACTAAATCATTTAATCTAATTCCACAAGTATTTTCCAGATCTAAGATTGTTGATATTTAGAATTATGAAAATTAGTATGAGTTTATAATGAACAAAGTTGCATTAGAAGTCATTACAACAAAGGCGCTTTATACTATTAAAAAAAATATTCTGTTTCTGTTATTTGAATATTATTTATAGATTATACAAATTAAAAAAATTTTTATTACCAAAAATTACCACAGGGTCTCATAAATTAAACAATAGAAATTTTCATGACTTGGGCATTTTTATAAGTTATGATGTAAACACAATTTTTTAGTTACAATTTACAAAAAGGCGTAAGTCACTTATTTATGGCTGCTTTTATTACAATTTCGACTCAGCTAATTATAAAAAGGCATTAACCTAATAGCGCCTCTAAAAAAAATATATTAATTGAAATTATATTGAAATTATACTGAAATGGTTACTTTCGAAGAAATTTAAAGAAACCTATAAGCTAATTAATTTACTTTTCTTAAAAATTCATTTCTAATGTACAGTAATGCTTATGTAAAAGATGTTAAGAATTCCTGTTACAGTACCTTATACTATTTATTTCTCTTTTATCTAATTGTAACCATCATAGCTATAAATTATATTGATTAAATGACTTATTACTTAGCACCATTAATTAATTATGGTTTAAATTTGGAAGTAGTAATATTAATACATAGTTGATTAATATTTTTAGTTTATCGAAAATATTTATAAAAAAACAAATAGAACTTTATTGACAATACCTAATATTTTTGATTGAATAAATTATAGGTGGAAACAATTCTAATCTCAAATTAAATACGATCTTATGAGTTTAATTAATAGAATCCGAAAAAATATTATTTTCGGTTTATAGTAAAATCGAATAAAATTGTATGTTTATAAATATTTATTTAAATTAATAATATGTACTACTACACAGTTCTATTCTCAGTTAATATTTTGTTAATAAAAATTTATACACAATCTTCTAGTTTCGAAAAAAAAAAGGGCTATTCTCACACATAAAATTTTTGACTCTACATTAAGAAAAATGCTTTAATATTTAATATTTGTTTTTTTAATTAAATATCCTCACATGTACAAATATTTTATAAAAAATTTAGGATTCCTAATCTCAATACGATTGATTATTATCCATAGAGTTTCTATTTTAATTACTCGACATATTATTTTCAACCTTTTTAAAAAGTTATAAATATTGTATATCACGCTATTAAGAAAAAAAATTTATATAAATTAGATTTTGAATTATTTAATATTAAAAATTACATAGACATATTATTTTTAAAGACCTTTTAAATTTTCAACTGATGCAAGAAACGAATTTAGGCTTTTTTTTTTTAATCTCAATCTCAATCTTTTTTTATTAAATTCGATAGTTATATGAAAATTGTGATAAAGAACAGTCATGTTACTAAAAATTTTCACAAATTATAATTTACAAACATATATAAACACTTTTTTCAGATGAAACAATAAGAAGCTAGCTTAAAAATAACATTTTTGAATGATTTTACACTAATCTTTCATATTTTTTTAATAAAATAATTGTATAATTTTTTCAATCGCTGTTACAGATACTCTAAAGTCAATAAGATTTCCATAATTATAATAAAGATAAAGAAAAAATAATATCTATCGAACTTCAAAATTATTTAGTACGCAAAAATGGCTATCATGCAAAGAAAAGTTACTGAGAAAAATTATATATGAAAGATCCAACTAAGCTTTCTAGAAAAAAGATATCAAAAATCATTCAAGATTTCTAAAAATTTAATATCAAAATTTATATCAATCCTCATTAATATTATTTAGATTATACTTTTGAATACAAGAAAATATCGTATTAATAGTATCAATGACTTCTTTTGCATAATACTGTTTATCATATGTAATTTTTTAGATACCTTATTACAGTTAAATTAAGTTGTAGCTAAATATAAAACCCAAAAAACTAAAATTTAATATCAGTATTATAATACTAAAGAATCAATTAGTTTCCAAGTGTATATTTTTAAAATATAAATAAATGAATATTCAATGAAAATTAAACTTGATTTAGTATAATAATAGTAAAAATAAATAAAAGGAGCAATATTAGGATAATCTTAAGCTAAGCTAAAAAAGAAATTTTTTATGAGCTCATAACTTTGATTGATTCGGGTTAACTAATCCAAGCGATTCATACATATAAAAAATATTATATTTAAGCTAATCTGATATAAAATAGAGGCGAAATTACTATTTTTTTATTATTAATCATAGATTTTATAATGAAATATAAACTCAAAGATAAAGAATTGTCGATTGAAAGCGCGAGATATAAGGAAATTTACATTCTATTGTAATTTTCTTATCTATAATAAAAACAAGAATCCTGAAAAGTTTGTAATATTATAGATAAATGCGAATTTCATTATTCAATATTGATCTTTCAGTAGCAGGTAATATTATTTTTTACTGAAAATTAAATAATAATCAACTTTGTAATTTTTTTTATCACAAGATTTTATTGGTGCAATAACAATATTAGAAACTATGCGGTATAGTTAACTACAAATATATTATAATTGATACAAGGCATTAAAAAACTAATATTCTAATACTAATAAATTCCTCTGCCGGTCTACTGGCTGCGTACCTAAAGGGAAATGGGATCGATCTACCAACCGAAATATCCACCCAGGCATAGCTTCAAGTAGGCTTGATGACTGTGGTTAGAAGCAGTCCGTTAATAAAAGTAATAATTCAATATAAAATACAGCAGAATATTGGTATTATTAATTAAATAAATATTCTTCGAACGGAATAGATATCAAGCTTATGTACAGCTTTTGGTGTCGCTTAAGAGTAATTTATTCTCAAGGGGGGAAATTTTTGGTAAGGTAATTTTGAATTTAAGATTCTTATTTAACGGATTAAGTTTTTATTGCATCAAATTTTCAAATATTTCTCTTTTAGAGTAAAAAAAGAATTTCCATTTTCCCATTTTTATTATTCGCTTGAATAAAGTATGTCTATATATATATGTGTGTTAATGTCGCATAATTGTTATATATTATTTGTTTATAGCGAAAATTTAAATAATACACACTCTAAAATTATATACTAAAAAGAATTTTATAATTTTATAATTTGAAATCGTGTTTCTAAAAATAGACAAATAATTGATTAATTTTCTTGAAATGTTTAAAAATAAATTAAACATAAAGCTTCCTGAAAGCTTATTAAAGTTTTAAGAGTTCTAAGGGTTCGGAGAGTAAAAATACAGAAAATTTTCATTAAAATTGATAACCTGTAATTTTTTGGGTTTTTACTGAATGAATAACTCTTTCAATAGCTATTAAACTACTTATTTTTTATCTATATCTTCTATATCGATGTGAAATTTTCACTAACATGTTAGCATTCGAAGTTTAATGCTGGTAAATTGAGAAACCTAATTTGATTGAAGTGGTTTTTTTGTGCTTTATCCATACTAAATTATTACTTTGGTTCTCATTTTTAACAGCAATGGTTAATAAAGTATTATATTTGATAAAAAATATCGTTTTCATCTTTAAATCTGGCTATTTGGCTAATTGTTTATATTCAAAGATAATTTATGATATTTTTTACAACAGTTTATATTTTCATAAATTCACTGTATTCAACTTACTACCCATTTGATAAAGTAAATATTTTAATAACAGGAAATTTCAAAATTGGAAATACACAGTCAATACTAATGAGTGGGTTGCTACATTGCCAAAATTTCAATTCACTATATCAAACTTTAATATGAACATTCAAAAGCATCTTTAGTAACAAATTTACTGTGGCTCGTTACTTCATGATTAGGTCTGCAAATTTTTTTCTGCGATTCATTAGAAAATTTGTAAAAGAATCATATAAATAAAAATGTTCGTTTCTGGAATAAATTTTAATTCAACGGTCATTGAGTTGAAATAGCGGTTGATCGTTCTATTAGTGTGCCAATAAAACCAAACAGCATAACTAATGTAGCTAAGATCCCGCTCCGAAAGAAATGATTTAGAGCCTGATTATCGCAAAAACTAAACTATATACTTAAGCGCTATACCAAATCTCGCATATAATCAAGTTTTATTAAATAAATAAAAAGTAATAGTTATACCGCTTTGACAATAAGAATGAAAAATAGTTATAAAAAATTTTGAAAAAATTTATGTAATCCAGAATTAAATTTTGTTGTTTTACTGTTATTTTTTTTTTTTTTGGTTCAAATAAAGTTTATTAAAATTAATGTTTTGTTTAGTTAAAAATAGAACCCCCCCCCCCCAAAAAAAATGAATCTATTTAAAAAATGTTGAAGGCATAACAAGTAATAATATAAACAAAATAGGAGGAATAGAAAAATTAAGTGTATACTTAAAATACTAACTTTTTATAAAAAAAAGTGTATGATTATGACTCATCAATTTTCCTTTTTTGTTGGGGATGTCCGGGTTGGTTTTGCTGCTGATTCTGGGCTTGGTTCTGATTTTGTAAGTTTAGATTGGCGCTGTTTGAATTCATTACATTGAACTGCTGCCGAGATTCTAATTAATAAAATGGAGATTTGTTTTTTTAAAGTAAAGACAGGTTATTTTTTTAGGGGAAAAAAAGATAATTTGAAAAGGATTTACGATGGGGTCCAACATTCATTGGCATTTGAGGTAAAACCATTCCTGGGCGCATTTGTGCAGCTAGCTGAGACCTAACCATGTGTTGATGCATTTGTAAGTTGTGCTGATTCATAGCCATGTTATTCATCTGAAAACCCATGGGCATTGCGAAATTCATGGGCATCCTATTCATAGGAACGTTTGGAATTGGTGGCATATGAGGCAACCCTGGAACAAGCTGAGCTGGAGGGATCATGTTAAATCTGAAATCGCTAATAGGGGGCTGAGGTGTTATAGGCTTTTTTATAGGAGAATCAGTATCTAGAAAATTAAAGGATGAAATAGGAAAATTAGACAAAGAAAATAATTAAAAATAAACAAGGAAAAAAGAACAAATTTGAATCATACTGGAACTTTCATTAAGTTTTGAGAAAGGGGTGTCAGGATTAATGAATTTTACAATACAGTATTTTCCACCAAGCTTTCTAATGAAATTAAATATACAAATATCGTAAAGGATTGATGAGTTATTAAAAAAATACAATAGAAATGAAACATCGAAGAAGGCGAAAAAGAAAAAAATGTAAGAAATTTAAGAAATTATAGAAATTACGCTTGGTCAAATCTGAGTTTTGCTTTTTTACAAGAGTCTTGTGTGGTGAACTCTATATGAACAATTCTATTTTTTTAAATAATATTATCAGGTGAAATGTTAATTTATTTTAAACCATCTCAATTGAGTTATAATAGTTAATTTGTGGTATTAAAGAAAGGATTAACAAACGAAAACCATATTGAGATATTTGCTTACCCTTTAGACTTTCCATTAGACTTATTTTCTTGAAATTGAAGTTCTTTAATATCGCCGCCAATACCAGCCTGGTTACATACATCTCTAATGTTATTTTCGGATACCCACTATATAAAGAGAAATAAATGAATACTCTAATTTATTTGTATTTTTTGTGTAAATGAGAGATAGCTATAGATAAAATCTAATTACCCAGCCTAAATCAGATAGGGAAAGGATTGTAGGTAGTTTAGGGGTATCTTCGTTCTTACTTTGATCAGCATCTGTTATAATTTTTCAATTAGGTTGATAATTAGATATTGTTTTTGAAATTTTTTGTTATTAAAGCATATTACAGAAAAAAAATTTTTTCTCAATTTTATTGAAAGTGAACCCATAGCTGTTCACAAAAAGAAATAGAAAAAAAAGCATAAAACTAAGCATCTTTTGCAGATAATAACTGATATGACGTGGAAGACTTTTTAATCTTTAGGAGCGTTTTAGGGTGTAATGTAAAGGTATGAGATAAAAGCTAAGTATGTAGAAATTTATTCTGAAGAGTAGGATATTTCTTTTCGTATGGATTGAGTTGAATATTTTTTATTATCAATAAAATTAAGAAAAATGTATATAAATAAATAAGTTTTTGAGTAGATATAATAAAGTTACAAAAACCTCCAATAGAAGAATCTTGAGAAATATCGTTTTTTCCAGCGTCTGAAATTACAGAGTCCTATTTTATTTAGAAAGATGAAGGCGGGTAAAAGTTAAAGAAGGCTAAAATGAAAGGAAAATAAGTTTAATATCCACAGTTAAAAAAACGTTATTACCTTATTGTTATTGTCGATAAATCCCTCGAACAAATCATCGTCTATATGCTTTCTCTTCTTTTCCTGAACTAAATTTGAATCATCCTAGAAAAAAAAAACATAGGATGATGGAAGAAAATCGAATATACTTGAGCTATATATATAAATGTTTATATGGAATAATATTTTAATACATGTTTATCCAGGGGCAAAAAGGAATCTTCATCGTATAAATCGAAAGTGTCATCGTCGGCCATATTGGATATATTGCCTTATTCTGGGCTTATTATGTATATTTATTAAAATAAATTGCCTGAATGAAAATAATGATAGAGATGGTGAGGGGATGTTAAGATGAATATTTGGAGAAGACTGGTACAACAAACATTTTAGTAGTTAGCTATGAATAAGTTACTCATCTGAATTGTATACAAGTTAAAGCTCTAGAATGTCTGTCTATTTTGTTTCAAATTATTCGGCCAATAGACATTACATTAGAATAATTGAAATCCAATAAACGATTAAGCTTTCTTTTTCTAGCCAACAGTTATGCGTAGTTAGCGGATCAGCATGAACTTGAGCAAAGACCACAAAAAAGACTCGAATATTATTGGACCTGACTGGATTAAGAGCTCAGTAATATGAGAAGCTCATAGATGGCGAGTAGTTTTCGAAGGTTATTATTATTGGACCAATGAATCACAAAATAAATGATTCCAGCCGCCAACAAATGCTAGTTATAAATTCATTTAGTCCACTTCTTACTATAGAAATGTATATTTGTAAACACTTATGAACTCAGACTTTAATATCATTGGCCGTAAAATGTATTTGGCGTTTTATCGAATGAAAAAATTACAGTGAAAAATCACTTGTATACTCCTTATTCAGACAGTAAATTACATGGCAGTTTCTTATGAAGCACTTAACTACAGTTCAAAATTATTGGGCTGAACATTTTCATATTATTACTTTTGTTGGCAGAGTATATAAGGCACTTCTATTTTAAAATTTTTTAGTTTTAAATTGAAAGAATTGTTTGATAAAAAAAAGTGTTGTTTTCTTTATTGAGTAATAATTCAATACGAAGTTTTTGTAACGCGCGTAACTCCTATTGCCTCTATTGACCAATAATATTAGACTGACCATTGTATTGTTTTATAAACAATCTACATATACTGATAATAAATTAATTTTCAGCAAGTAAACACCAAAGATAGGTATATAATTATAAGTTTAGCCATCCCAAAGATAAGGCTACGTTTCTCAACACGTATTATTGTCACAGTATCTTATTCCTCGCCCTTATACCGGCTCTAGTATTATTCTTTATTGAATAAATTACATCTACATTTTTGGCCTATGACTATTTTAATTTATAATAAATATCGTATCAAATATCTTGCCCTTTACAGCTTGAAAAGCTTCTAAAATTAGTTAATAAAAAAATTAATAACCTATAACAAGTCACATTAAGAAATTAAATACAGCCAATAGCCTTTACTAAAAACAAACAATAAGAATTATTCAGCCAACCAAAATATTTGATACAAGCAATTCATTCGCACCACTTGCAACCTAGATGCTTTCTAATAAAAACTTGGAAAATAGCTAGTCAAACTTTTCTAGCATTGTTATACTCCCAGGCTCATAAAAATTCAACGGCGCTCAAAAAAAATTTAAAGCGTTCACTTCATAAGCTCAATTAAAATTTAGATCAAAGTGTGATACTATTATATACGATAAAGAAATAAAAAATTTTCCTAGAAACTCGCCCTTAAGGATCAGTGATGATATATTTTTCATCCATTACATAGGATAACGTTTCCTTTTTCATAGTTATGAAATTTCTGTGGCCAAAAATTCTCTATCAAAACCATATTAACCCTCCATAAATACCCCCCAGGTACCAAGATATGTAATCGCAATACGCACCCAAGTTCAGAATTTTTTTAAGATACTCCAGCTATGACCAACTCACATTTTTGTAACATATAGTAAGAGGCCTAAATGAAATTTTTATTTGCTATCTAATGGCAGTGGAGATACGAAAAAGATCGGAATACTCCATCGAATCTGTTCTTTTTGTTGAAAATAGTATCTCGATCAGAAAAAAATTATTTTAGTTGTTCGTTCAGTATACAATATTTGAGGACAATTTGGAAATATATTCCCTAAAATAACTCACAGTCCAGAATTCAACCTGTTTGAATATATATATATATATATATATATCCCTGTCATGGACTGTAATTAAGCAGGACTAGAGCAGGAATAATTATAGCGAGTTTATAAGATTTTTTGAATTAATTTTTAAAAAATTATAAAATATGAAAGGAACTAGGAGGAAGTAAATTTGTTGGACAGCATATATTTCATACCCTGAACCAATGCCCAGTGGGTATGGAGCTACTAGAGCGGTGGAGGGGGGTCGGTTGAAAACTTATTTTTATAAATTTTTTTAACTTTATAAATATTTTTATAGTAGTTTTTAGTATACTTTTAAATTATGTTTAATATTCTCTCTGAGAAAAAAAAAAGGCATAATATTTCATGGAAATGATTATGCTTTCTTTATAAAGGGTAAAATTTGGTTGAGATTGAGATGCGGGCGAGATGGAAGAGGGAATGACCTGGTCTAATAAGATCTTTTTGAGGATCTATTATATAATTTAATGATTAAATTGGGAGGAAAATGGGACACAAAATATGATTATGACACTCCCGTATCAATCGAGATTAATTATATTGCAATCTCACCCTAGAGGCTTCCAACAGTCAGCGAGAAAATACACAGAATCGAGATCAGTCTCTGTGTGTATTCTTGCGATCCGAGACGCATGGTAAATAACTGTACCTAAAATTACATTCACACAAAATAACCTACTCAAAAGTAGAACGAAGTTTAATTTTGATTAAAAATAT
>LSSN01003995.1:0-12880 GCA_001970855.1 Smittium culicis | reverse complement strand
CGTTCATTTGATTCTATAACTCGATAAATTTTAACTATTTTTGAAAATACACAAAATTACACTTGCACTTTAAAATTTAACGAGCCCAATTAATTTTACTATTCTTATAACTCTATTAAATTGACTAAAAAATTGTTTTTGTAAGAAATAATTATATTGTGAATTTCAAAGCTTCAATATTTAATTTATTATATACTTTAATTATTAAAGTAGTTTCATATTAATTCTAGTCAGAAAAATATAAAATTAAAATTTAATATAATACATATTTGATAAAAATTTTTCATTTAATAGCAACATGCTGATCTTATTTCGATATTATACAAGAGAATAATCATAAATGTTGATATATTATAAAATATTTATTTAATTATATTTAGGAAAAATATGCCCATTTATTACATATAAAAATTACTAAAAGTCCTATCACAAAAAAAGAAGTAACCTCAATTTTTTTTTCTGATATATATATAATTATTTTATTATGTTTAAACCAACAATTATTATTATTAGTATCAGGGAAAATAAATTATTGAAATATTTACGTGTACAGTATTGCTACTCAAGTGGATATTTATATTAATACTATTCACTTTAATCCAAAAATTTCCAAAGCTAAGAGTAAGGATCTATTTTTTTGTTGAATTATATTATTAATGTATAAAATAAAAAATTATGAAAAGTATAAACAGAATTAAATTAAAAAGATTATCTTGTAAAAAATTAAAAATTAAAATTAATTATTTGAAGTATTTTTGGCTTTATTTATGGGTAAAAATTTTACGGGTATTATTATGACAATATTGACTTATTCATTACACATATATAACTTTTATTTCATATCAAAGCCTATAAATACTTGTAATAATATTCAAATCGTGACTTTTCCATTTAAATATTAAAAAAAATGACAAAATCAAAATCTACTCAATATTTTTATTCTTTATTGAATTGATTTCTGAAACCATTACTCTACTAAAGAAACGCAAACATATTAACACATATTTAATGATATTATCTCATTTAGTATAGAAAGTATTTAATAAGCCCAAACAAAATTTAATGTACATAAAAAATTTAATTTAATAAATTAATTGTGTTTTTTCTATTGCTTATAGAATTAATTTTCACAGTCATTTATTTATTTTTATTATTGTATATATAAAAAAAATATGAATCAAAAATTTTAAATATCTGGATACTTAATAATTTTGCAAATATCCGGCACAAATTTAAATTAATCATAAAAAATAATAGTTTATACCTTTTAATATATTAAAAGTAATGAGCCTCTAATATTTATATCCTTAACTATTATCACTTATACTTTTTATTTAATTTTCGGTCTTGATAATTATTAAAAATATTCAATTTAATAAAAAATGATTAACAATTTTAATTTTAGATAGATTTCAATATAAATTTTATATCAGATACATTCATAAAATTTATATGATACCATGATTTTATTTTGATATTATATTAACACTTTCTAAATTATCATTCTTTACACAGCATTAAAAATTATTTTTTATGATTTATTTATATATATTAAAAAATATGAAATTTTTTTAAGCATTAATTTAATATCCATAAATATTCTACTTGTCATATATTAGCCCTTAGATCTCTGATCCTGTGTAGATTAAAAATTATTTATGTTTTATAATACGAGTTTTAATTTACTAAGCTCAATTTTATATAAATGATTTTCCCGCATTTGAAAATCCCTAGAGCCTTTAGAATACTCCCAATATACATTCGTTGTAATTAGAAATTAAAGCGTTTCAGTTCAGTTCTATTATTAACTAGAAATAGTGTAATATACCTTAGAATTTCTTGATAGGCTTTTTCATAAATATAAAAGTTAGATCAGGCTCAAAACTTTTGAATTTTGGATTGAGATTTTAGTTTTTGACAGAAATTGGGTGGCCCAAATGTAACTATACAAATTTAACATATCTTTTTTAAATCAAATATTCAATTCCAGATAAAATAATTTATTTTCAACCTAGCTTCTTTTTTTATTAATTTTCCGGTCCACAAATCACTTTTAGATGACAGACAGGCCATTAAATCATTTTCTATAATATATTCTGATTAATTTCAAATAATTTGGAGCATATGAGAGAAAAAATTTTATATAATAGGTGCTTCAATTCATTAAATTGAAAATTTTAATCTTTAATGGTACGAATAAACGCCAATTTTATTCCCAGTTCGTGTCTAGTGGACTACATGGCCGCTGAACTAAAGAAACTGACAACCAGTATGAATTACTTGCGGAATTAGATTTCAATGGCTTAATCTGATTTATTTCACGCCAAATATATCCCTAAATTAGCATAAAAACGTAATCAGAATAGAATTAAGAGATACATTTTGATGGTAGTGAGCACATCAGACTACCTCATGAAGGTATATTCAGCCTATACAGCAAAATAGGCTTTATAAATTTTATTTTAAAGAGCTCAATTATCTTTAAATTTATATTTAATAGTCATTAATGCTGACTTTTTGACCCTAAAATGTCATATAATTAGCCATATCCTCGATTATTGATATTACACAGCGTTTATAGCCTTTTATAGTCATTTATCAATACCTAAACCGATCTATGAAGATTATAGTTCCGATTTAACAACCATAGATGATTCAAAAAATATAAAATTATCATGATATTAAGGAGTTCCGAAATTCAAGAAATGAGCCTAAATAATTTTATTCCGCATTCAGCCATTAATTTAAAATATACAAGACATTAAAAGAGTATATTTGATTCTGTGAAATAATTTCGTATTACACTTCTATACTCGGTCGATTTATTAATGGTTTGTATGTATCAAAAATTTTTTGATCATATAACTATACAATACAGCACTTATGATTCTAAAATCAATGAATAATTATCAAATTATACTCATTAAATTGGTTTTAGTATCACGATTTTAGATCTTAATATTTTCGATATAGCATATTCATGTGCTATATTTTATTTTTTGCTTGATTAACTCAATTTTTGGAATCAAAAAAATTTTTTTATAATAATTTTTCCTACTTTATATCGATTTATCTCGGTTTGGCGATCAAGATATCTTCCAACAGCTTTTCCGATACGGGGGTATGCAAAATTAATTTAATTTTATTGATGATTAATTCTTTTTTTTTTTGTGCACTTGTAGCACCGCAGATGCTCATAAAATTTAGAGTAATTTTCCAGTTTTATATATCATATAAATTATTTTAGAATTAGTTTGTCTAGGGTTGAGTTTGGAATTTTTATTTGGTCAAAAATCTTATTTAAGCTTGTATAAAATTTATTTTCTGTCAATTTTTCTAAGTATAATTAACAATTAAATACTATATAATTACTGTGTTACGAAAATGATAAAAATGATAATCGATTTATTATAAAAACAGTTAATCCTCTTGTAAAATTTTCAATAAATTATCTATAGTTTCTTCAAATAAATAAATTAAATACTCGGATAAATAATTATGAATTACTTCGAAGAAAAAAATCTTAAAAATCAGAGCTAATACTAATTAAGATACAGAAGATATTATGTATATCTACGTTCTCATGTAATTAATGTCAAAAAACATAAGCTAAGCTATCTAATTTACTTTCAGGAATAAAATTAAAAATTATTCGCAATTCTAAATATGATTAAAATATAAATATATTCTTAATTCAAAATTAATTCCAAGTTAATTATAGACATCATTTTTATCTCGATATTATGATAATTAAAATTAAATGTATTATTATTATTATTTAAAAGTAGATTTTTAGTGTTTTTTTTCAATAAAAATATTAATGCATAGTCTCATTATTAAAATCAATGATAGAAAATTACCATTCAAATAGATACATTTTTATCTATCAAATTAGATTTACTCTTTCATTTCAATTCTTTATTCATTTTTTCTTTGATGTAAATTTTAATAATTATAAGTCGTTCTATACAATTTCTAATTTAACTCATGTACAATTTAATTTTAATCAGATAAATTCAATATTGATATTTAATCTTAAAATTATTCTCATTTGATTTAATCTAGTAGTAGAGAAAAAATAATTAATATTTTTTTAAATGATTTTTTTTTGAATTTTGATACTTTTGTAGTAAATATTTTAGGTAATCCAATTAAGATTACCTAAATATTTATGATTAACATAAAATCATATTTATGTTAAGTATTTATAAATATAAATCAACTCTTCATAAAAAAATAAAATAAAATAAATAAAGATTTTACTTACTTATTGCGGAAGCATTCGAAATAACCGAATACCGAAAATATCAAAAGGAAACAAAAATAAAGGAAAGTACAAAAAAAATCAGAAATAAAAAAAAAACAAATAAAAAAAATGAAAAGATATAAAAAGCTGAAAAAAAGGAAATGAGGCAGAACACCGAATTTTCGATGAAACAAAATCCCTAAATACTTTGAACTTGAAATTTGGAATTAATTAAAATAACTTTGATAACTTTGACTTGTATTTATCTTACTATTCGTTTAGTATAAAATAATAAATAAGCTTGTTAAAAATCATTCTTTTTATTCGTTTTAAAAAAAAAAAAAACTTATTAGTTTGTAAACCAATTATAATTTTATTGAGTAACTAATAGCGTGACACTTTCACAAATATTATAAGCTATTGAAGAATATATTTTTGGTATAATTTGAGTACCACTAATTTTATATCAATTAATGAATTTAATATATTATGTCGTTTTATATACCAAAGATTCAGGGATCACGTGATTCGAATTTATGCTCTTAGTTTGTTTGATTATTGAGCATGATCTATAAATATACAATTTATATATGCGCTTTTGAGGCTTTAATTATTAGATCTTTATAAGTGTATAAGTGGGTTTTTTTTCGTAAAAAATTCGATTGATTTTCCAAGTTTAATTTCAAATTTTAAGCTTTTTAATGGTGCGAGTTTAAATTTTGTTCTTAGCTAAATTTAACTTTTTTATTTTACTTTTCCTTTTTTTTATTATGTTTATTATTTTTATTATTCTTATATTGTTTATTAACTCGAAGAAATAAATATTCAAAAGATAAGAAATTACCAAATAAACTATTAAAACTGCTATTTATTTTATTTTTTTTCACAGGACCGGCGGAGGATCAATAATCACTCTTATCAGGCTATATACGAATTTCATATAGTCTATTGTTTGTTTTTTTGTTCTATTTATTTCTAAACAAACTAATCCTGTAATTTAACAATCAGATGCTTGATTTTCCTATACAATTACTCTTTTTAGTTTCATTATCCGGGTTATATTGGTTGTACTGTCTAGTATTAGTAAAAAGAGGAAAATTGTAAGATTTGATTATCAAATGATGCAATCCATTTTTTCTAATTCTTTATTTTCTTTATCAATCTTTGTGTTTATCTTAATTAAAAGATCTTAAATTATATTTATTATTTTTTTCATCGAATTTTGTTATCATATTTGTATAAATTCTCTTTTCACTCGGCAGTATAGTTAATCTACGACATATTTCAAACTTTTTAAGATATTCTCTGATAATCATATTCTATCCGATTATCAGCCATAAATATTTTTCTAAAAATATCTTATAGTTTATATTCCGGTTATGTGCTCGGAAATCTAATAAATTTTGAAAATGTGATATTTTTAACTAATAATTTTTGATATAATTTGATATAATTTGATACAATTTTTTATTATTGATAGTATTTCTTACAGAATATTTTGAAACCAAAATCTTGAATAGTGAACCATCTCTGATTGTAGCAATTTTAAGAAAAAAATAAGTGGTTCAAATGTTATATCTTTCCTGATTCGCATCATAAAATTTTCTTAACTAGATTCGAAATATTTTCTGATAAATCAATCTGGTAATTAGTTAATATCATTATTAAATTGCCTGAAATTAATCTCAACTACATCCTATATTCAGGTAAAAAATTTTATAGAAAAAAATACTAGGTATCATGATATAAGTAAAATATTAAAATAATTGTCGAAATTATAATTAGTATAAACTTCTTTCACTTAAAAATAAACAAGTCCATAAATTCTTTTTTTTTAATAGCTTATAAATAGCTACCATTTTTATTCGAATTATTAATTTAATATATTTATTATTTATTATATTGATAAATATAGTTTAAATCTAAATTAAATAAATGATATATCCTATCAAAGTGCTTGATACTTCAAAAAATGGTCATAATTAAATAGCTTCTACAATCTCTTATGATAATCGAAGTTATGAGAGCCTTAAATTCCTTAAATTTTAAATTTTATAATTAATACCTTGATATATCAATAAAATATTATTATTTCTGGATTTTTTTAATTTTACTCTTTCAAAATATTTAGATTATTTCTGATCCATAAAAAAAGCCCATCTAAATTTTTAAAAAAATCGCGGGATCCATCATGATGAATCGTTTATAAAAATTTTCAGTAAATCAAAATTTACCAAAATATCTCTTGTGAGATTATAATTTTATTTCGATTGAGAGAGATAATCAATATATTCTCAAAGTATTAAATTTAATTAATTCAATATACACATCATTAATTGCTGTATGTAGTAGATGTATAGTGTATAATGTATGGAAAGGTTAATTTAATGTATGAAGGACAGGTCTAATTAATAAAATACGAGATTAAATTTTACCGAGAGCTACAGAGTTTTACAACAAGATGAGATAACAATCATAAAAGGAAAATCACAAGAAAATTTCAACTTAGTCCCAAATTTGGACGCGATTATATTTTTTGATAATTTTTTGTATTTCGGAAATTATTTTCAGAGAAGGTTCAATTTATTATTAGAATAAATTAGATAAAGCTTTATTTTTGTAAGAAATACTATTTAAATCACATTTTTTAATGAATATTAAAATTAAAAACAATTTCGAATTATTAGTAAAAATTTATTAGAAAAAGTTCCGCTACTTGAAATTAATTCCAATTTACTACTAAAGATATATACTTTAAAATCTCTATAATGGTAACAACATAAGACCAAAACCATCTAAGAATGCAACTTTAAGAATTTTAAATTGAAAAAATATTGACTTGTTTTTTGGAGTATGCCTCATTTTTATAAAATATAACTTATAGGCTAATTAAATTAAATTTTCAAGTTATAGTAAATTTTATATTGAATTTACTATTTATATTTGCAAATAATCTTGCCTATTGTCAATTTTACCCTGATATCAATATGCAGTTGTGTTTAAAAATGGCTGTAAAATGAGCCAAAATATAATTATAAACACCAAAACTATATCATATACTAGACGAATAAAGTTTTACTTTTTTTATTTTAAAAAAAACAAAAAAAAATACAATTGATGTATTTAGAATTCTAGATTTTAGCTTGTTTTTTTTTTGCTATTTTGTAGCTAGTTTCTTGCTAGCTATATTTATTAATAAAAAATCTCTAAATTTGCAAATTGATGTCAGAGAGAGTATTTGTGCCAAAAGTGGGGGGATGATACCTATTTCTTGCTCAGAGGTTTTACTGCATATAATTTCTCGGCCAGCTATTTATAATATTAAATTTAAAGATTTAATAATTAGTCACATTTGATTTTTTTTACTTAATGATTTTTTATTTATATTCTCACCCCCTCTGTAACATCAAGTCTTGTAAAAAGAGTTTTTATAACTTATATTAGTATTATATAAAATAATTTTCAGATCTAATTATATCACTATAAGGAATAAATTTTATTTTATTCTATTAATATTAATTAATTCTATTTAAACGGGAGATTAATTCGACGAGCGGAAATATTCATAATAAGATTTACATACTATGTAAAATTGCTTTTTTTTTTTAAAATTTTTTTATGAAAAATCATCAAATGAATTAGCTTATACAATCAATAGCTTTATCCAATTGAAGTAAGTAAATATAATTTTTAAGAAATGACTTTATACTTACCCTAACAATGAAAAAATGTATAAATGCTAGACTATTTCAAGTATATATACATTTTTTCTTAAAATCCTCACACTTAGCATCGTTAATATTAATTTTATATACTAGTAAATTAAATTAAATAAAATTCACAGATAAATCAATTTTTCTGTAATCAAAGCTAAAATAGAAATTATTTTTTTGGCCTAATTTATTTTATTTAAAATAACTAAACCCTTTCAGTGGGGTTAGGTCATATTTTTCCATTTTAAGATTACAAAATAGCGCGATGTAGTTCAAATAAAGTCAAATAAAGTTATTTTTTACCATTAATTTTGAAACTAAATTTGCTTAAACTTTATTGCTTCTTATACCTCAGTATTAAAAGCAAAATAAATGATTTTTTGATTAGTCAATAATAATTTAATAAAAAAATTTTTAAACCTTCCCAAGATACTGGAAAATTTAAATATCTAATAAAGCTAATCACAGCAAAGGAGAAAAATTATGAACAGAAATTTTCCTGTGTAAAAATACAAACTCTATAATATCCAAAGCATAATGCAAAATATAAAAGCTAGATATGAATAGAAATATATGATTTTCAAAACGTTATTAGCTGTAAAATCTCAAAAGAAAGTATGATATATTTTAATACGTATTTATTTTAAATCTATATATCCCTATATGAAAAAAAAAACAACTATGTTTAGCTATACATAAAAAGAATGATCTATGTATCATTAAAATTTTATAAAGTAAAAGAATACGATAATAAAATTAATCAATAAATATATATATTTGAAAAAAATGCATAATAGACGATAATTTGAGTAAATTGATATAATAAATATATATTTGGCTAAATTTATATAAATAATGATCAAAGTTGGGGCTAATATGAACTACCAAATGAAATACTATAGCCAGCCCATAAAATTTATACTGCTAAATAATAATATCTGTATTTCAATCTGAAATTTTATGTGAGCAGCAGCTTTTTTTGCGTTAACGCTCCAAGTTGGCACTTTTCTGAGTCAACCATTTGAATAATTATTGCTTCTCTTTGAATTTATACCGCTAAATTATATATATCAGCTTTCAATCTGAAATTTTAAGTAGAGCAGCAGCTTTTTTTGCGTTAACACTCCAGTTTGTCACTTTTCGAAACCGTCTATTTAACCAAAACTAAAATACTTTATTTTGACTATACTTGTGAGGTTCTTTGAAGGTTCTAACTTTTTTCTATTAAAAAATTCCTTCGATTTAAATTTCCCTACTGGTAAAATTTATTTAATTTATATTTTAACTGGATTAAATAAATTTTCTTTTAAACCAGGCTAATATTTATTAAAAAAATAAATTCACGGGGGGGGGGTGCTCTCTCTTCTTAATAGTTTCATATTATAAATAAATATTATTATGGATTTAAATAGTAGTGCTCAATACTAGGTTAACCCCCAAAAAGATTTCTTTTTATCAAATTTTTTAGATATTAGATTTTTTATTTAATTTCTTTCATCTATGTATATGTATTTTTTTTATATAAAAAATCTTCATTTATATTATTAATTTTTAGCTTTATAATTATAAAATCGATTTAAATCAGTATAAATTTATTTGTTAAAATTATGTCAAACTGTTTTCATATTTCAACACTCATTATTTTCTTAGAATTTTTATGATTTGGATTAAGATAGAGGTGGTTTATACACTGATAATACGTATATAAATAATTTAATATTTAAGCAATAAATCTATTAGTCATGCTACAGATGTTCAACAATCATTATAAATCCTTGATGTAGACCAAAGCTTTAACAATTTATATTTAGAAATTTTTTTGATTAAATTAATATCTTAGTGAACTATATTGAGATAAAACCATCAACTATTTTCTTTTTTTGGCTTAGATGCAACTAAAAACATAATTATGTTATTCATATAAAAGCATGTCTAAAATATGTGTATATACATGTGCAAAATGTATGGCTAAGCATTCCAAAAATCTTTAGTAAAGATAAGGGTTTTGATTTTTGCAAAGGGGGGTATAAGAAGCGTTTGTTTTCATGAATTTTATAGGTTTTTTCAATTATTATACTGATTTTTTTAATGATATTTAGTTTCTTTGCCTAGTTAACCCTTTCCCGTCCAACATTCTTTAAAAATATGAATTTAATGATTCGCTTACGATTTTTAAGCAAGTATATTATTTGCTGTTATTTTAAAATAAACCAAAATTCTTTAAGACCTCGGAATTAAAGTATATTAATTGAACGCTGTTGGCTATATCTGGTGGGTCAAAAATAATCTACTGCCCATGAAAGGGTTAAAGCCTGGTCAAACATATTCTACTGGGATTAAAGATTTATTACTACTGGTGAAATTTGATATTTGACTCTAAACTCTATTGGCTATTTGTAGAAATGAACATTTTACTGAATATTTACCTATTGGTTAATTTATAAAACAACAAAAACACTTGCAATTTCTTTTTTAGAGAAAATTTGGCACCGGATAGGGTTAAAAGAGTATGATAGATTTTTTATGAAAGTCATTTTATGGTGTAACAGCGTATTAAAACGCTTAAAAAACTAATGGCCAATGAGAAAAATCGCTTCTTTCTTTTAGCAAATATAAATTTCTAAAGTAAAAACTAAAAATAGAAAAATTGTAACGCCTTTACAATCCCACCAATAATTATAGAAATCAATGAATATACTAGCCAATAAAACTATACTGCGACAAAGCGCACTCTCCGTTCAGAATCCCCCGTATAATGATCTGCTAAAAAATATAATACGATTAGAAATAGTTATTGACTAGGTCTTCACACTTATAATTGGCGACTTTATTTCAATTATGTACTGTTTCATGGGAAAATAAATTATATAGCAAAAAATTTTCTCTACAAAGATAATTCTGTATGTTGTATAATTTAGTAAAGTAAATTTTACATAAACCTCAAAGAAGTATGTGTGCAGTTCTATTAAGTGGTGGTCTAATTTTATACATTTCAGTATATCGGAAATAGTCAGACGACTTTTTATAAAAAAAAAACAATAAACTGCTTTTACAAACGCTATCGATAGCAGAAATTATAATCAGCATGATTAAGAAATTTAAATAAAGTATTCGTTTGATAAAATAACATGCAAAATATATTAGCACTTTAGATGTAGTATGTTAATTTTGATCCACAAAACCTAACAATAAACGAGCTATACAACTAATAAGATTTTCCTTCGCATAAATGTATTGAATTTCTAAATTCCAAAAAAAAGAGCTTATTACATATTTTTTTGAATTCAAAAAAAAAAAAAACACCAGCTCATTACTTTCTAACGATTGGTTGATCTGATTTTTAAAAATTATAGTTGAAATTTTTTTAGTTATTAGCTCAACTTTCTCGGGATCGGATAGATTTCATTCTCAGCTAGCAAATTAGTTTTCCAGATTTCATAAAAGTAAAAAAGATAAAAGTTTATATTCTGGATATAAATAAGTGTGCGAAATTATGAAGCCTTAATAAATAATTATTATCGAAATAAGAATTTAAAACTTTTAATCATCTAAGATATGGAAGCTTCTAGATAAGCTAGCATTTCAAACTGGTATAATTTAGACGCAATACGCTATTGACAATAAATCGTTGAATTTTCGTAAAATATTCTATAACTAAGCTTGTCAGCAGTTGTTAATATTTTCCTTGACGATAATTTAAAAGATTAGCCCTTTCGCGTCCAATGCTCTTATAAAAACGAATTTTATGATTCGTCTATGATTTATAAGCAAGTTTACTATTTGCTATTTTTATATAAATAGCCAATATCATTAATAATTTCGGAATTAAAGTATTTTAGCTTAACGCTGTTGGCTATATCTGGTGAGTCAAAAATAGTCTACTTCCCATGAAAGGGTGAAGAGTGTTTGATCGGGAAAGCGCTAGCCCATTTCTAGATCAAATATAGTTAAAAATTCAAATTTATTGATTTTTTTATAGCTTTTAGGTATATTTATAACTTGAACTATTCTTTAATTAAACACTATTTGATCGATTCTCGGAATTAATTATTTTTGAAATGTGAAGCTGACTACAATTGCTATATAAAAAACAGCCTGCCGCCCATGAAAGGTTTAGTAACTTAGAAGCCATTATCAAATCAAAAATTTCATTTTTTTAACCCTTTCTGGGGCCAATAATCTTAGGCTTAATACAAAAACATAATTGGATAAGTCTTCTATTATTCATTTGTTATTGGATATATAAAATTTGTCAACCAATAACTTATTGTTATTATAAACTAATCCACCGGATTGTTATTTGGTTGGATATTTTTGGCAGTTCAAAAATAGTCAACTGCCCCTGAAAAGGTTAAAGATTATTTTTCATGAAAAGCTTAACTATAGAAGCAAATAATTATTTGAATTTTCTAGATATTTTAATGCTTTGTCAAAAGGAGTACTCAGGACAAATAGAACATATTGAACTTTTAATATCATTGGGCTAATTTATTTATTACCATGAATTAAAACTTCTAAATCTAAATTGCTTTTCATTTACGCTATATATTATTTGTCTAAAAATAATAATTTAATTTTGATGCAGCAGTTGGAAACATATAAAATTTCAGATATGGGATATTCTTAATGCAAGCGGAACTATTGTTCATTAAAAACCTATTCGCTAATGTGTGTTAAATAAAGCTATTGGTTGTATCAGATTATTCATTCGATAGATTTTTCTAATAGAAATGAAAAATTTAAATGAGTATTACGAGTAGGAAAAATTTAAAAGTTCCGCACTATCAAATAATCTCGTACTATGAGATATTCTTAGGGTAAGCGGAATTTATTTTCTTGGAAATTATATTTGCTTAACCCTTTCCCGTTTAACACTCTTCAAAAAATCGAATATATTGATTCGTTTATGATTTTGAGTATA
>LSSN01003983.1:0-15687 GCA_001970855.1 Smittium culicis | reverse complement strand
ATCCAAAAAAAAAAAAAAAAAAAAAAAAAAACTCGCAAAATAACTATTTATATACAACCTGGACAATCGGTCTCACAGAGTAATCAATCACTAGATGAAGCCAAATTGCAACATCCCTCTCTTACACATCAGGCTTGTTATTTATACTATTCAGATGCTTTTTATAAAGGAATTCATAACTTTTAAACACTTATATATTTCATCTGTTTATCACATTGACCTTTTTTTCGACTGTATATACAAGAAACTAGATATAGTACTTCAAATAAACTTTAGGCGCAATAAAATAGCGGATGTGTAAACAATACCTATTCTTGTATTATGAAAGATCCAAGATTCGATCGTATAACCAAAAATATTTTTGCAAAACATTTTATCTTTCAGATTATAGGCACTATATGGTAAATGATTTTGTATTGGCACATTAAAAAAGAATCCTAATTAAAACTTTCATAAATTTTAATTTTAATTAGAGGTGAACCTATTCACAATCTACTAAATTTAACATTTCAAAAAAATCACAATAAAAAAATAATGACTATATTTAAAAAAAAAGTATTTAATTTACACCTTTTCGACTCAGTAATATAAATATATTCAGTATTATAAAAAAACTGTTGATGCTTAAAATATGATGTATTTAGGAAAATAATATATAACACATCTATTCTTTTTTAAATAAAATAATTGCATTATTACAATATAAAGTATTTTGTTATTTATAGATTATATTTGAAACAAAAGATTACACATTCTTTAGCACTTCTAGATCGAAAATTGCAAGTTAATGAAACACTTATGCATATAAAGAATATTATAAATAGCCAAGTGCCTTAATTATCTCTCATAATAAACATTTCACATTCAATGGAATAAACTTGAAATGCACTACCCCCCCCCCTCCAAACCATATTTTCAATTGCATCTTTTCCTGGCTTATCTCGATTAAAATATTATCTTTGGTTCAGAAATACCTTAAATAGCTAATATTCATAATTTATAGTATAAAAGCTCAAATCATTTTAAGCCTATGTTAGCTGGTCACAAATAACATATAAATACGTTTTTTCTATATTTCGCTCAAAAAATATCAGCATTTTGTATCTCTAAGCTAATAAGCGAATATACCTGATATTTTATCCTTCTGTAAAATCTTCATTCGCAGAAACAGTTTATTTATTATAAATCTAATATACATTATACTAATCTTTGGTCATATAAGCTACTTTTTATGAAAATTAGATATCTATTAAACAGGATTTATGTGATATACTATGTGTTTTTTACACCCAGAGTGGAAATTTTTTTGACCACTTTCTTAATTTTATAGATTATACAAGCAAGCTATTGATACATTAACTGGTTGAAGTCATCTACTTTAGTCTAATTTTAGAATTGAACTCCAACCTCTAGTAAATAATTAAATTTAGTATACACCCAACACGATTAGTAAACTTGTATTATCACCATATCATCGACAGATTCAAATATTCCAAAACTATTTTTTGGGAAACTTATCTTTTGGTATTGATTGTTAGTTTCAAGATTTTGATTTTTTTATGCCTTTTTTATTATTGTTTTCGAATTACTTGCGCTTAACGAATTTTTTTACTTATATATGAAGATCTAGTAACATACAGATCATTCTTTACATCTTTAATTGTAATTATGATCAACTAAAATATATATACCTTGTCTAATAAATCACATATTTTTTCTATGGGCTTGCTCAAGTGCAATTTTTTCAAGGTTTTGAGTTTTGAGAAATATTTCTGAAATTTCTTTTAACTATTCAGGATGTATTTTATTTTAATAAGATTTTATTCTCCTTTTTCTATACAGATTTTATTTGGCTGCTTAAAATCTACTTTAATGTCAAATCCAAAAATTTACGAGTTTTAAATATTAGATTTTGTTTTTATTTTTGTTTTATTAAGCGGTAAAATTGTTGAATATTATTCTTAGATCTTCAGGATACTTGTAATATCTTTTTTTTAAAAGTTTCGTAATTGACTATTCTTTTAACTATCACATTTATTGTTTTAAACATTAGTATAGGTTTAAACCAACTTTTTATCTAATTATACATTATTCCAGGCTATTGAAGTTTAAAAGTGCTACTAGGAACAGATCTGTTTTGTATTAGAAATACTATGATATTAGAAATGATATCTAGTATAATAAAAAATACATGCGATTATTAATACTATGCTAATAAACCAGAAAGGTGTTCAATTATAATTAAATCTGTTATATGCTTAAATAATCTGGAGAATCTGAAGATAAATAATAAAGGGTATATGTATCTGATAAGATTATTTAAATTTTAAAATTGTAAAAAAATATATTAGTGTAAGCCAAGTATTAAAATTATCTTTGAATAGCATCATGTGTTAAAAATTAAATCATTGAATTTTAATTCAAATCTCTACATATTAAATATTTGTATTAAAATATAGTATAAAAATAATTAAAAATAATATAAATCAAGAAACCAAGAAATTTTATTTTATTTTATTTTTTATTTGTTTATAGATTTAAATAGCTTAAATTTGTCTAATATTTGCTTATAAAATTCAAATAGCTGGCGTAAATTTACTATTTTGTCAAAAAAAATTATAAATAGATTTATTAGTTTTGTTAAAAAATAATTTCTGATATCAAATATTTAATATAAGATCAATTGTTTTTTTAATATTCATTTCTAAAATTTCAGTTAAAAAATATCTAATAAGGTCTGAAATGATTTTAACCATCCACCTTACCAAAAATAATATCAGGATTATTTTTAAATCTTTATTTACAAAAAATTCTCTTGATATAGGGAAATAACTTGGCTCTAAATAAGATATTGGGTTATTATAAACCTTACTTGATAATATCATTTATTCTTTGAATATAAATTCCATATAGAAAATGGTAATTTTTATCAAAATAACTCTGTAATTTAAATTTACATTTACACAAAAACTATTTTATTTTTGGATCTATTTCCAAAGATATTATCTATAAATAAGAATTTTATCTCGAATATGAATCGAAATTTAAGCAATAAAGCGTTTAAAATATATTAAAATATCTCACATTGTAAAAAATGGAATAAGATATACGATATTGAGTTTATAGGAAATAAAATAAACGCTCAATAAAAATTATTATTATGAAAATTTTCAACATTTAGCTGGTCGATATCGACTTAAAAGTTGCTACATATTAATTAAAGGCCTAAAGTAAGAATCGATGCAAATATTGGATTATATTCTGTTGAAAATAATTAAAAACTTAATTTTTCCTTTTATAATACTAATTTTTATTAAATAGTGCGATCAGCTGTAACTGATAAAAAAATCTACTATAAAAAAACCAAGTAGTATTCTTAAAATAAATATTTGATTTAATGAAGAATCTAAAACTTGACTAATATCCAACTAAATTCTAATTCTATACTAATAATTCAACTTTTATTTTAATACTATATAAACTATAATGATAATATGAGATACCAGGAGTATTGTGAGGGTAAATAACTAATTTTTTATAGGACGCTTTAAAATTAGTTTTTTGACAACTTAAAAAAATCCAATAATAGATGATTATAATTGTTTTAATTGCGGTATTACATTGAAAAGCCTATTTGATTGTTTTTTTGCAATAACGCACAAAAAAATGCTATTATTTGAGATACGAAACACTATTTTTTAGTTTTGTATCAATGACTATTATACATACATTAATTCTATGCCACATAGATTTGCCATCATTGAGTTTATAATATTTTTTATTATTATTTATATTAACTCCATACACTTTTTTTTATTTCTTTCGCAAAATAATTCAATTAGCTATCTGTATATTAAGGGTGTATTTATCATACCACTACCATAAATTAATAGTTTAAAGTATATTAATTTCGTGAGGAAGAAATGCAATAATTATGTAGATGTAAATAAAATAAATTGAGTATAATAGAATAATTTCCTAAAATTAGAGACTTAACATCGATTTATGTATAGAGGAAATGTAATTTTGCTGTGTAACCAAATTTAAGGGCAATAGGTGAAAAAAAATTTTTTTTATTCTCATTACAAGATTCAAATATATACAAATATCAATATCTCATACTCATAGTATGATTTTTTTTTTTTACTGAATAAAAAAATTCATCAAGTTAAATTAAATTGACTATTTTGAAGTTGTAAACACATAAATTTTTATATTTTTAAAAATTATAAAATTAAATAGATGCTATTTTTAAATATGATTAAATTTATAAAATATTTTCATTTATTTATATATAGCGTTTAATTTTTTTTAATCAATTAAAGTATATTTATGGGAGATTTTTTTTGTGGGGTATAAAAATTTCTATTGAATATTTTTTTCGTTTCAAGTTCTATTTGGTCTTTTTATTAAGTTAGATAGTCTAAATCATAAAATAATATTAATAATAATCCAAAATTACTTCTAGTCACTATTATAAAATAAAATTCTAAAGAAATAGATTCCAAATAACCATAAAAATTTACTTATACGAATTAAGTGTCCCTGAAAAATGGAATTTAAAATTTTAGATATATATTACCATGACTTTATTAGCATGCAATAGCTCAAAAAAAAAAAAAAGAGCTCATTTTTTTGAATTTTTTTGCCCTGTATTTTTTATAACAGGTTCTTTATAAAGAGTTAAAATTATAACATAATTTTAATTAATGAATTATAATTTCATATAAATATATTTTTACTATAATAACGAAAATTCAAATTTATATAGAGTTGTCTCGTATATCCAAGTATCAGAAAAAATATTTATTTAAACAGCATATGGCGGGCTAAAAAAATAATAAGTGTCTAAATAGAATAAAAACATCTCGCATAGAAGATTATAGAATTTAGATAGAATAGAAGAAATAAATGTTGATAGAGTGATATTTTCTGGCGAGATAGATAAAGTAAAAAATTTTAAAATAAATAAAAATAAAACATTGAAATCTTTGAGTTTGGATTCCTTTTGAAAAACTGTTAAAAAATTGACCTACACTCAAATAGCAATTTAAAACCCCAAATATAAAAATTAAATACATAGAAAATATCAGTTCTTATTTTCTAATAAACACGATTTTGAAATTCCAAAGGTTAAATTAGAATTTATTATCTGTAAGTGAAAAATTATTAATTTTTTTAATATGACTTGAGAATTATATGTCTAACTATAAAAATATATATGTAAAAATTATTTCTTATCAATTCAATAGGTACTATACATTTTTGGAAATAAAGATCTGAATTTTTTTTCAATGAAGTACCAATTTATATGAAATACTAAAATAAATCATTAGTTCTAAAAAATTTTAAAGTTATTTCACATTAAATGTTACAAATTAAACATTTTTACAGAATAAAAATTACTAATTAATACTAAAAAAAATATAATAGAAATTTTCTAAATTAAAATGATTGATACAGTAGATATACTTTTAAATTAACTTAATTATATATTATAAAAAAATTGATAAATTTCAAGTAATAATTTCATTAAAAAAAATATTATAAAAATGTACATGGGCTTTGTATTTTGCTCAGAGTAAACTTATAAAGATATCAAAGTTCTAATAATTCTATTTATAGTTAGTTTTTTCTGTATTACCTATTTGATTTCAGTATTCTTATAAATAATTAGCGATAATACTCGTTATGAATTTTGAATTTTAATAAATATAAAATGATAATTATTTAATATTTATTATTTAAAAAAGGCAAAATTTTAAAATCATTAATTTATTTTAAACATATATAATACTTTTTTATAATAGTTTTTATACTAATATATCATATTTCTATCTTTAAAAGCAGAGTAAAAGATTAAAATGACTAATTTTAAAACTATATATGATCAATTTTTGGGTTTCATAATATTTAATAAATAATAAATATGAAGTGTGACTCTATAAAAAAAATTATGTATTATATCCTTATATGAATATAGCATTATCAAGTACTTGTTTTCTAATATTGAAATAAGTAAATATAAAATAGTTCATTGAATTTTGAAAAAATAAAATAATTAAAGCTGAAGCTTAAAAAAAGTTCAGGAATAAAAAAATTTCTAATAAAATATTGACTTGTATTAATAATAAAAAGATATAAAAACAAATATTCTATACTTGAAAATGTTTATTCAATAGTCTCAAAACTGCTTTAAACTTATTATTTAACAAAAAATTTATGTGGAAGAGAATTTAGACCTATTATTTAAATGAAAAATAGAAATAATTTCTATTATTTATTTTCCAATCAATTCATCATAGCATAAAAAATAAAGTGTAAATTAGTTGAAGTGTTACAAATAAATTTATGAAAATCAGACGGTAAAATAGTTATTAAAAATTTTTAGTCACAAAAAAATTTACAAATAAAATTTATATTTATATAAATCAATTAGTAAAGGAATCTTAATTATAAATAGAGCTAAGAATTCGGAACAGATCAGAACTTGTATCGAAGAAAAATAATTGAAATAAAAATATAAAAATCAAAAATGCAAAGATTGGATTAAAATTTATACTTTTTTATTTGAATAAAATAAAAACTTATTTCCTCTAATAATATCATTAAATCTACATAACTGATTAATTAATAGTCGAAATTATGGATACATAAGCTGAAGCACAATAAGCCCCCAAATAAAAAAAAAAGATCCCAACGTACCCAAAAAACCTCAAAATATACAAAACTAATTTTCTTCAGGAATTTTAGTAAGAATGATGCAATATAAATAATTTCATAATTATAAAAAAATCAGAATCGAAAATTCCATATTATAATTATTATAAATAAAAATTAAATGAAAAGTTTTAATGGCAATTATACTAATGAAATAAAACAATTAATCAAGATAACAAGCGATTATGTGTTATATATCAGGAGAATGATAAATAATTTTCATTTAATATTCATGATATTATACTAATATTTATTTTAAATAGCACACATATTAATAAAATAAAATTTATATATTTATAATATATTTACCAAATATGAATACTAAAAAAAAACTGATTTCAAATTTGATGATTTTATATGAAATTCTGAATAAAATAGTATTTAAATATATTTACTCGTATATGAATAAAAAATGTCATTATTCCTATAATGAGAAAGTTTCAGCTTAAATTTATACAAAAAAAAAATGTTAAAAAAAAATCACTAGAGCTAGCGTAGTAAATTTAACTGTATAAAATCAAACTTATTGTATAGAAAGCTTTTGAAAAGGTGCTATATTATAAATCATAATATAGCTATTAAAATTGAAAAAGATTCTCAAATTTGGTATTAAACAGCTAAAAAAGCGATTACAGTTTTTAAAAAATTATACTGAAATATATTATTAAAATATATGGGGGGGGGGGTTTGAGAATTATATAGCTTCTAAATTTTATTTTTATAGATGAATATATCTAATCAAATTTAAAAATTGGACTAGAAAAATATTTAATAAACTTTTTATATTTTCGAAGATAAACTATTTTGATATTATATAGTCATAATTTTTTATCAACTTATATCATTTAAATGGTAGTTAGATAATTATGTATAAAATAGAGATTAAATTGAGCTCTAAAATATTGAGAAACATCAAATTTCGATCAAAAAGCTCAAAAAAAAAAAATTCTATTCTATATTTTAATTCTACTAATAATAAGTCAGAAACCAAAAAAAAATTCCAAGTACGAGAGAAGTATAAAAGAAAATTTTACTCAAGTAAATTTATGAGAAAATAATCATAATAATATGAATATTTTTCCACGGCAAATATTTTTCATCGTTTAATTTGGCTCGTTGTCTTAAAAATAAATTCAGAATCACTTCGTTTACTGGACTAATCAAATGATAAATAAAAGATTAGTAATATTTAATAAAAAATTATTGAGAGTTTGCAAGTATATATCACGTAGAGTTCTACATTGAAAAAATAATTAAATTAAAAGATTATATATTTTTTAATTATTTATTTATATGATATGATACCGTTTATTTTTTGCTACAAAAAGTAAGGGGAAAATCAGTTTTTTCCTAAAGTTAAAAAAAATACTATTTTACACTGTAAAAACCAAAGAAAATTTTATAAAATAATTTTTTTGTGGTATTGAGAGACCTAAATATCATCTATGATTCATAAAGTTTAATCAAAGGTAAAAATGCGAGGTATAATTAATCTAAATCACACTATAAACAACTAAAAAATATCCAAATTTAATATCGTGCGATTTTTAAACTAGAAATGATTGGTACTTTGTATATTGATAGTAAAAAAATTTAGCAAATCGATAATAATATCTGAAATTTTATTTTATGAATTTAAAGTTAATATAATAGCGACTGTATCAGCTTCTAAGTATTCTAATTATTTATATTATATTTGACACTCAATTTGATATCATTTCCTAATTTTATTTGTCGAAATAGCTAAAACCAGCGATTGTAATGTTTATTAGAAAATTTTCTGATTCTCGATTTAGTCTCTCTTATTTACAATTCTAAATCAATTTCAAAAAAAATTCAAGAAATTTTAGTGTTTATTATAATGCAAGTTCATTTAACAAAGCATTAAATATTCAGTTGATGGAAATGAATACGATATTTTTCTAAAAAAATTAGATATTATGGGTTTTTAAAAAATTTAGGTTCGATTCGATTTCTCTTTAATAAAGGATAAATATAACAAACATTAAATCATAAAGACTAAAGAATAAATAATGAATTCTACTATATACCAATAAGAAAATCAAAATAGAAAATAACACTGAAAAATTAAAAAATCTAAATTTATAATTAAATATATAATGTTTTTTTTTAGATTTTTTACATAAAAACGCCGATTTTATATCTAGTAATATTATCCAGCTTTCTGTATTTGAGATATTTAATTCACTTTTCTAAATTATAACATTAAATAAAAAACTTTAATTTAAACTATGAATCGAAAAAAAGAGTTTTTATAATGCTATAATATTCAAGAAAAGGATACCTTGTTATTCCTAAAATAATTGATCTGAAATTTTCGCATCTAAAAAAATTTTTACCAATATTTTTGCAAGTATGAACTAGAGTTTGAATTTTTTTTTTTTCGCATTTTCGATAAAAAAAATTTTTATAAATGTGTTTATTTAAAAATATTTCATCTATAAAATCTAAATTTTTTGCAAATTAGTATATTATTGAAAATATAAAACAACTCAAGCAAAAATTAAGATAAGTGTATATACCTCAAATATAAAATTCTTGAAATAATTCAAACTAAGAATTTACAGTTTATGTATTTAGTGTATTCAAAAATTTCAAAGTTAAAAATAAAAATTGATTGATATAAATTAGACAGGAATATTAAACTAGGGATAAACGTGGAATAAATGTATAGTTTAGTAATGTGTAACATAAATATATATTATTAAAATGCTTTGATACCCTAAGATATAGTAAATCTGGAATTCGCTGTTCATTAAAATGTTGAATTATATATTTATAGTTGTAATCTTTTTGAATTATATTTTTTGATAATGAAAATAGATCAAATATATAGAATTTTTAAAAATTACACTCGTACTTTTTTGAAGGAATCAGCTTGAAAGGTGTAAAATACCTGCTAGAAACCCCCATGATATGGTTTTACTGGAGAGCCTGTATTTTTTTCACCGATATTTATATCGTAATTTAAACTGTTGATTATCTAAATATTTTTGTAATCTAGAATTCCCAATTTTAAAATAATACGAGTAATTATTTTTCAAAGAATAAATATATACAATTAAAAAAAGTAGATCATATGCTGCAGGCTAATTAAAATTTTTTGACACAAATTTAATTTTTTTAAAATTATTATTAAGCTCTAGTTTAAAAATTTTTTGTGAATTAATTCAATAGATGTTATTAATTAATAAATTTTGATAATAATTTGAAAATTTAACCCATATCATGTTTGCAATATTAGGACCCTTCGAATAGTCAGTATTTCGAGCAGAAGCTCCAACTCTAGAAGTTTATCAAAAACCAAATATAACTTTATTACTAGCAAAGGAATGAAAATATGAAGTTTTTTAAAAGTTCTGACAAGATTTCCATCAAAGAACCAGCTGATGGAATCAGAAAGAGTTTCAACTCCATTTATATGGTAGTCATCAGATAGATCCTGATTTTATAGAGATTTAACGAGGGTAGGTCCTTTTTAAAAAATTTTTTACTCCAACATAATAAATTAATTCTAAGTTTTTAGCATTTTTTACTATAACTACAATATTTATTTTATCTCAATTATATCCATAAAAGTCAATCGTTACTACAACGCCAGAGTCTTTAGTTAATTTTTTCTTAGTTTTATACTTTCCTGTTTTTATATTTCTTTTATATACTAGATCAGTTACACATATAGCGTCATTTCTTATATCAAGACTATCATTTCTAACCTTAACATTTCTTGAGCAAGTTTCGATTATAAATATCTTATACTGGAGCAATTTTCAAAGTAATTCATTACAGCTCTTATTAGGGTAATAGGAGGCTTAGGAGCTGGTAAAGATGCCATATAAGTTGCTGATATAGTGACGTTTTCAGTTGCAGTCAGCGTAGACAAACTGGTTGAATTTATAGATGATGGCGATGACGATAATGAAGAAGAAAATAAGCTACTAGGATCAGTTGAAGAATGGCCGCTAGATTTAGGTTAAGGGATAGAGTTACTAGATTAGGATCAAGAAATAGAGCTGCTTGAGTACGATGAATAGATGGAGCTGCTTGAATCAGTTTAAGAATGACTGCTAGAGTCTGGTGACTCAGTTGGACTGATTGATGTCGTGACTACTGGTTCTAAGTAATAAATGAAGCCATTAAAAGTGATGATTAAATTCGAGCAACAAGATTTATCTACGTATGATACCAGATAGAGCCGTCAGATAACATAATCGAAGTAAAAGTAGGTATCAACATGACTCTGTTAATTATTTTGAACAATTTTTAATTTCATACTTGATCGTTATTTTTCTTGTTTTCGGCATTTTTTAGTCACTATTTGAGTCATAATGATTGAATATATACCATTTTAAATAAGATAGCCACTTTTTATTATTATTTTTGGATCAAAATATGCTTCAATAATTGAATTTGGACCAGAAAAACACTTTTGATTAATAAAGGCAACGGTAAGAACATAGTTTGATTCATATGTGAAAGTAAGTTCAAAATATGTGTTTGAGCATAGAAGAATTACAGATCCTTCAGAGTTATAAGCTCTAGAATTTGATCCCAAAGTTACTGAAAGGATAGGTAAGCTAGTACTTGAATCACAAAAATTTTTACTGTTAGCTATAGCTAATAGAAAAAATAAAGAATATTTTGTTCTCGGGGTATTATTTTATATCTTTACAGAATATTATTAATAAGGATAAAAAAATAAATCAAGATTACAGTCAGACCGCAAAATCGTATTAAGAACGATGATAAAATATCATTATTTATAATTTATATAAATAATAAATCAAGTATAAGACTAATGTAGAATTTTTTCAACATTAGATTTATGGCGAAACTACCAATATTTATATAATTTATGATTTGTATAAATATTTACAAATTGTTTATTTTTAGCATTTTTTTACCTTTATTGTATTGCCAAAAATATATGCATCATTTAATTAAATGGAATATGACCAAATTATTATCAAGTTCAAAAAGCTTCTTCTATTTAAATAATTTCGTAATTACTGATTAAGCTCTATATTCATAAGGTGAATAAATTATAACAAAAAATAAATACTAGAAGAGGTAATATTGTAGATATCGCTAAAAGAGTAAATTAAAAATTAATTACATTCCGAATATTTTTCAAATCTGAGAAGGTTGAAAAAGTAAAAAAGATGACGCAATAACTTTAATAAAGTTACAAGTGAACCGTATGTGTATCGTTTTTCACTATATGAGCTGGTATTAAACATAAATTTGATTTATTTAAAATATTTGATTTCTATTTTAAATAGCACAACTATTTGGATTATATATATATTATAATTATTCTGAATAAATAGTTTTTTAATTAGCAACAATTGAAAGAATTCCGTTCTTGCTAGCGAATTTCATTTTATTTTGGTAAAGCATTTCTGCTGATAATTACGAAACAGTAAGCTTTTTGTATTTTTGCATAAAAAGCATATTTAGCTAAGATCAAAAAGAAAAGCTTTGAGAACTCTTAATCAAACTATATATGTATAAGGTTTTTATAAATTTAAAACACTTTTATTTAGCTATTCAATGTATATGAGAAATTTTAGCTTTAGAAATTTTCCAGAGAAATATTTTATTTAATAAATTTTTAAAAGAAGTAGCGAAAAGATAGAATTGAATATATCACCCGTACATAATTCTTAAAAAATCACACCATTTTATACTATCTGTACATAACAGAAATATAAATCATTTCTAATATGATTTTAAAGAGAGCACAATATTTATAAATAGTATAATAAAATAAAGATTCAATTTTGATCTAATTATGTTGAAAAAACAAAGAGTTCAACGCAAAAAAAGTATATTTAATAAAAAGATTTATTCGATTTTACTGCACATATTTCGAATTTGTTTGTTATTTATTAATCTAATTGAACTTATAGCCGAATAAAATGCTTTATTACCATGTTATTATAGTTCTACTCATAAAACACCAAAAAGATTAGGATCCAGAGCCTTAAAAAAACATGCGATTAAACCGTTATGAGAATTATGACAATTCTTCCTTTTAAATCCCTGAAATAATAAAAGTTGATCTATGAAATTTTCAGAAATTCAAATCTGTGAAAGCAAAGTGTTTTAATACATTTTTTAAATTAAATAAGCCAAATGAATTATATCATGACTTTATAGATTTTAAATTTCAGATAAAACTAACCAGAAGAAATTTGGCTTTAGAAGCGGGGAAAGTATTAATTTGGCATGAGCGTTGAATGCTGAAAGTAAATAATTATAAAATAATTTTTTTTATATCTATTTAATGATATTGTAACTATATACATAATAAAATTATTAAACTTTTTTTATAGATTGTCATTTTTTCTTAATTTTTTTAAAAAGCTTTGATTAGTTTTTTATGGATGATTTTTGTATTAAAATTCCACAAAGTTGTAAATATATCTATCCTGCCAAATCATTACTGCTCCCCAGCTATAGGATTATATTATATCTAATTATAGAGTATGCTAAATACATTAATAGATTCAATCAACATTAGTAACAATTTATTATGGGCAAATGCCATGACTAATAAAATATAGTCTTCTGCCTTAAAGAATTTTTATATTTATATATGAACAATTTAGTTTAAATATACAACTATACAAAGCTTTTAGATATGCAAGATATAATAATGTTTATTAATTTCTAATACGTGATAGAATGAAGTAGTTTTGGTTTCGTTAAGCTATTCCTGATTTTGGAACTCGATACAGTTATAAAACATCGATGTCGATTGATTTTTTACTAAAAAATAACAAGTACTAGCACATATTAGACTTCGTAAATATGTATATATACTGAATAATAAACGAAAAAGATATATACAGCTGTTTTTTTTATTTAAATCCTCAAAAAATAATATAGTAAAATGTGTGAGGGAGAATGGAAGATATTAATTTAAATAAATTCTAATAATATTATTTTTCTCAAGATAAATAAATCGAAAATAAGAAAGTGAACAAGTAAAACCGATTAATAGATCATCAATATTTTGATGTTTTAGAGAGGAAAGAAAAATTTGATAATAGACTAACATTGGGTGAAATCGAGTATTGACGAATTGAATATTCAGTTATTTTGCTTATTTAAATACATTCGTGTATGATATCTGAGACTTTAATCCAACTAAGGGCGTTTATACTTGGATCCTGTTTACTTGGTTCTATTTCAGGGCTCCACTCAATCCAGCCTTCGAAGTTATTTAAAACAGAAAATGTTTTATCTGTAGTTGAGATAACATCTCCTAATAATGCATCTTCTGAACTATCATCCGTAACAGATAAATGTGTATTTTCGTTTATGTTTTGCACTACGATTCCTTTATATCCATGTGGAATGGTGACTTTAACTCCTTTAATGAGGTGACCACGGAAAGAGCAAGTATGAATCTCTCCTTCTGGGGTTATCTGGGTTGTTGGTTTGAAGTAGCTATCCGTGTTGGTTTCTCCATCGTAATGAATACAGTAAGGTAAGTGATTTAGAGAGAATTTGTGGTTCGAATCTTTGCTTTCCATTGTGTAGATATAATAGCTACAAAAACACAGTTATGGAATAGCAGTACTTTAAGCAATTAAATCCAATACAAAATTGTATTAATTCTATGAAGTAAATAGAATTTGCGAATCAATTAATTCGATTAAATTTTTTAATGCAAATCTGGCAAATGGTTATTACATTTCTATAATTGACTATTTTAAGCTCAAAGACGCACTAAATTTTAGGCCAATGGATTATATTTTGGGCGATTTATCGAATAATATTAGCCTAATTCCGAGGGAATACACATATCAATTAATGATTGGTCAAATACTTTAATTAGAAGCTGTTGGCTCGAATTGAATTATGCCAAAAATAGTAAATAAATTACTTCTAACAATATAAATTACGGAATGTATAAACCTTAATTGTTAAAAAAAGGCAATTGCTATGTTTATAATAGTTTCTTCATTTTAAGGCCTTTTTAAATACTTTTCAAAGAAAAAATTTCATACTAAAGATTGCTCAATTCACTATAGCTTATACACTCTCTAAAAGCATTATTACTTGAAAAAAATCAAACTACTTTAAACTTCAATACAATTCTCAACAAACTTTGATAAAAGATGGTAAAATCAACGATAATAGCTCGAGTATTTGATGGAATGCCATTAGCAGCCTCAATGGACGATGAACAAGTAATAAATTTATTTCATTATTTTTTTTGGCTGTGGAAACTTATAATCCTACGGTTTAATATACACTCCATTTAATAGAACTAATGCACAAAGCACTTTCTTTAGTAAATTTTAAAAAGCTTTCTTTTATACTTTCAAAACTACATTGTTTTTTTCAATTTAAAAGCTATAATTCTTTCTTTATTATATCTTTTCGTTAGTCTGATTCAAATTTACAAGAATATAAAAACCAAACAAAAATGCTCTTTAAGAGAATCACTCCACAATCACAAAGCATGTGTTCAATAGAATCTGACATGTATACTTTCCAGTAAGCAGCTTAAATTAACAATATTATCCCATGATAAAAATACAAAAATTTGATTATGTCTAAATTCTCAATATCTTTTTAGCTATATAATCGAACACGGAGTCTGTTATCTATGTATCTGTGATTCCTCTTTTCCAAGAAAAGTCGCTTTCAGTTATTTGGATGAACTCGCAAAAGAATTTTATATGAGTTACGGTTCCGAAATAGAAAACCAATCTTTAAGACCTTATGCTTTTGTTAAATTCGGTAAATTTATAATTTTTCTACACTTTTAATTTTATCACTTTTTATTTCGCTTCATTTTTATTCGTGTTTTCACCTTTATCTCGATTCTTATATACATATTGTTTTTAAAACAGACACGTTTATGCAAAAGACTAAGCGTGTTTACGAAGATAGCAGAACAATCAACAGTCTTGGAAAATTAAACGA
>LSSN01003976.1:0-17083 GCA_001970855.1 Smittium culicis | reverse complement strand
ATTTAAATAGTTTAATGTGAACAACTAAAAATTAATGAAGGTCAGTTTAGAAATTTCAAATTACTTAAAATTATTTAAGAATCATATCTCTTATTAAAAAAAATTATCTCAAGGTATTTTACTCGTAACTATTGTTTTCAAATTAATAATAACACGTTTTTTAGCCTATATATCTTTTGGATAACTACAATAAGTCTTTTAAAATTATAGTAATTTCAGGGAATTCGAAATCGAATATCCTACTTATTTTTCTAAATTTTCATCATAATTATATAACTTATTTGATGAAGTTTTAAGTGATACAGAAAGAAAAACATATATAACACGGTTATCTTACCATTGCGCTAAATTTAAGACGCTTATTTTTTCCCCATAAAATCGATAATAATCAATAAAATTATATATTCTATTATATAAATAGAGGAAATGCATATTTTGTAAGGGGTAATACGTTATAATTATTTCATTATTACTTTTAAAGCATAATTCATGTAAATTTAGATTAAACCATTTAAAAAATAGAAGTGTTATAACCCTCATTTATTATTTTTGATGAGATAATCCTAAGTGTGCAGTCTCAAAAGTTCTAAAGTTGATCCTTCGATTTTTTTTTTGAAGTTATTTACAAAAATCTATATATAAGGATCAATAGGACTTCAAAAATTTATTCGTAATTGAGTTAATAAATATCTAGTCATATATATCGCATAAATTAGTAAGAATATCTAAGAAGATCCATCATAAAGAACTAAATTTATTAATTTATTTATAGGTTCAATAATACCTTTTATAAAATTAATGCGTTAATGAGATTTTGATCTATGTACTGATGCATGTTATCTTCATTACTCAAAGTGAAGTTTGTTTTTCTAAATTGAATCAAGGGCTGCTTATATAATTTATCTATGGCTCGCTTTTTTCTCTGATATTTTTATATATACTACAAATTCACAATGAAGTTGGCCGCTTTCAGTGAGTTATTAATATACTCTAATGTATACAATCCATACTTTACAAAATTCAAATGGTAATTAATGATGTATTATATATATTTTTCTTACTGTTTTAGGTATGTAAAAGATATATTTTGAAGGCAAAAATTTAAACTCGCTACCAGTGAACCCAAAACCAATTTATTATGAAGGGATTATTAAGGGTATTAAAATTCGTTTTTATAATGATCCTTTCTAATTTAAAGTTCGATTTAAAATTTTCTAATTAAAAAGTTTGTAAAGTGGGTGTTTTTTTTTTTTTTTGAATTTACTACATACTCTCAAATTTGATTCTTTATATACAACCAAATTTATGAAAGTTCAAAAGCTGGTTCTGAATGACTCAATAAACTTTCTAAAGTTTCATATGATCATAAAAAACGGAAAATTTGGGATTTCTTAGAATATAAATATCGAAATAAACTATTGTTATTTAACCTTTCAGAACTAAAACCATTTTTTCAACCATTACACTTTTTACTTATTCTTAAATTTTTTTACCAAAGATATTACTTACTTTTTATAAACTTTAATTTATTTTTTATTTCTTTTATTTATATAAATTTATGTAACCATGATTTAATAATTTTTGAAAGTTAATAACTAAATTTATTTGATGCTATAAGATTCTACCATAACACCTTTTTCAATTAGGACGACCATGACCATATAGAAGAAGGCATCTATCGTTATAAAAAGAGAATAAAAAGTGTTAAATTAGATATAAGATTATAATTATACACTATAATTGACAGAATTATCAGAGTTAGAAATAAGATTTAGCGTTAAATTAGTTATATTTTGATTATTTAGTACAAAAAAAAAGCTTTATGAAATGCTTTTAATTATATATTTATTCAATATTTCATTTTAGTATAATTAATTAAAAATAATTTAACTATTATCTAAAATTTACTTAACGAAGTTATAAATTTTAAATAAACGAAAAAAATGAAATAAAAAACACAACTAAACTCTACAAAATTATATTAAATTAAATTTAAATGAATTAAACAATATTAATATTGATTTGATGTGTTCTAATAAAAGTTAATAAATAAAAAAATAAATTTCTTTAATATTCATATGATTCTTGTTTTGTAATGCTTTCAAAATCTTGAAATATTTCCATAAATAGATCTTACTCGTCTTAAGGTCTCAGGAACCTTTTTTTTTTTTTTTTAAAAATAATTCTCTATGGGACTTACGAATGATGAGTATTGCGGCAAATCAAGTAATTTATAGCATTGAGTATCTGTCACACACTATCGCGAAAAGAATATTTCGAAAAGATTAATTATCCTTTAATAATCCTTCTTGTGTCATACCTTTTCAATCAACATCTTATATACATTTTTTGATATATTCTAATAAACAAATCTAACCTACATACTATTATGCTTGGTTAAAGATAGTTATACACATTTTATTAACAAAAAAAAAAAGTTGATATTGTTCTAGCTCTATTCTGATGGAGTATGCAATCAGTGGAGTTTCACAAGATCATTAATAAATGGTTCCCTGAGAAAAAGAAAAACCCACTTGGTAAAATTTTTTCTTCTTCTTTTGATTCTCATTAAATGAAGTGTTTTAATATATATATATATCCCATATTCTACTTGGAAATTGAAGCTTTCTTCGTAATTTCTCATTTCAGGTAAGAGTTGAAATCTTATAATATTGTTAAAAATAATTCGATGCAGCATCTTTGAACAATCGATTTTCATAAAATTACCCTGAATTTTGTTGCGACTGTTTTTTTTTTATTGTTCAGCTAGTCATAAGGTGGAGTCGGCTTCAAGAAAGTTTAAAATAAAAAGTTCAATTTCATTCGATGCTTTCGTATTCAATTAGGCCTCTTTTTTGAAATTAATCTTTTCTTGATTTTTTTTTAGTATTCATTTAACTCATTATTAACGATAAATAAACTAATTTTGAGGTCAACAGAAATTTCATTAGTTGGTCATTCTCTGGTAACGGTGTTGATAATTATGTCCCGACATTCATCTATTGTTCTTTTGTATGTCGTTTATTAGTAAATATTATTTTAACGAATACTTTATTTAGAGTTTTATATACGAGGTCAAAAAATTTAATTATGGTAAAAGTTAAAAAGTATTTGCTTGACTTGTAATTTGTATAAAATCGATTGATTAACTTGCTTTGTATTTAATTAAAAAAAGTATTTTTATAAAATATTTAAACCTTTCACGTCCAACACTATATAAAAATATGAATCTATTGATTCGTTTATGATTTATAATTAAAAATTTTATTTGCTGCTATGTTATAAGACGCCAATATCGCTTAAGGCTTCGCAATTAAAGTATTTTTATTGAACATTGTTGGCTATATTTGGTAGATCAAATTCAGTCTACTGCCCAGGAAAGGGTTAAATTAGCAAGCTGTAGTAAACTTGTTAGTGAATTAGCTATTTATTTTGCTAATAATCTGGCCTATTTTCAACTGTTTTCTGAGAATGAAAACCACAGTTATTTTTATAAGTATGTGTAAAATGAGCCAAAATATAACTTCTAAAATGTAAACTAAAAAACATGCAACTTGTCGAATAAAGTTTTACTTTTTTTTTTTGTAAAATAACATTAGATTGTTTATTTAGTAAACTAAATTTTAATTTTGTTTTCTATAATTTGTAGCTAGTTTATTGCAAGCTATTTTTAAAATTAAAAAGCCTTTATAGCGGCAAATTGGTATTTGAGAGGGCATTTGGGCCAAAATGGGGTAAAGAATATTAGTTTGGTTACTCAGAGGTTTTAGATTAATATGAGTTTGTAAGCAGGGGCTAAGCAGCAGGCTTGGTATTTGGCTGTGATTGGGTGATTTTTTAACTCCGATTCAGGCAATTATTGGATATTTATTACAAATCTGTTCCTGAAAAAGATGCTTATAAATGATTGCTAAAATGTATTATGGAATGAAACCTGCAATATTGCAAGTTTGGGCCAATTAGAGCTGGGACAGATTAAAGGCGGAAATAAAAAGGTGAAATCAAATTGGTAAGTAAACGCAGCGATAAAGTTGCAAATATTTTGAGTGATGGAATATAAAACGCAACTATTTTGAAACATTTTTAAAAAACATGATTGTAATATACAGATTAGTCTCTATACGCACTAACTTTATAAAAATTTAATTTATAGAACAGTTCCCATACTAGCTAACTTGCCAAAAATTTAATAAATAGCCTCAAGTATGTTGTTGAAGTCAGCTCTTTCGTTTTTCGCTTTGTCGCTCTTTGCCAGTTCCCATGCAATAGGTACTCTTTCTCTACATATCTAATTCGCAAAATTAAAACCATAACCATAACTAAAAAAAAGTCTCCAAATACCATACAAAAAAAAAAAAATGTTTTTGAGCAAACGATAAATATGAAACAAACTCTTTTCTACAAAATTTATCCATATGCTTATATTTAATATACACGAGCTAATTTTATATTTTAATTAAAAAAAAACAAACAAACCTATAGATAAGAGGTACGACGAATCCCAGCACAGCGTTGTCCTAAGCAGCGCCAACTTTAAAGAGTCGGTTTCGTCTGGCACCTGGTTCATCAAATTCTACTCGCCAAGATGCGGCTACTCCAAGAAACTCGCCCCGATCTGGTCCGCCCTTTCAACCGACCTTTTTGAAAATGCCAAAAAAAACGGTATCCGTTTCGGCGAAGTCGACTGCCTAGCAAACTCGAATGTCTGTGACGACCAGAACGTTGACGGCTACCCCACATTGTTCATCTATAACCGCGGCAAACAGATCGAAGAGTACGGCGGCGCTAATGTTTACGACGAACTCCTCAGCTACTCTAATCAATTGGCCACCAGATTCAAATAAACCTTCTTAGTTTAAGCCCATAATTTTCCCACCCATCTACTTCTTAAATGCTAAACATACTTTCTCCCCCCCATAAAAGACCATTGCATATCGTCATTCTGATATTTTCTCTTTGTATCTCCCATTTTTATTTGAACCTTTTAAAATTTGTTTTTTTTTTTTTTCGCTTTGTCTGGCCGCAAATATAATCTAAATATAAGTGTCAAATTACGCTTTATCTAAATGAACTTAAGAAAACGACGTTTTTTCCACTACATAAGATTCCATTTAAATTATCTAAAAAACGACTATAAACTATCAAAAAAACACAATAATATCTAATTTCTTATGATAAATTTATATACATAAATAAATGATCTATAAACCGCGACAAACTAATTAAAATTGTGTGTAAAAGGATATATTATAATGTAATAAGTTTGTGAATTCAATCCTTTTTTTTTTTATATAAATAAAGAAAAATTAAAGTTTGGAAAAAGCAATTAAAAGTCAGGACCGATGTTCATAGTTGGCAGGTATATTATCTTTTCGTTTCTTTTCTTTTTTTGGTTGTTTGATAGAGCAAATTACTAGATCGTTTTTCCTCCTGCATTATTGGTTTTTTTTTTTTTCCAAAGTATTGATTTTTTTAATAATAATAATAATAAAAAAAAAAGAAAAGTTCTTAGTACATGTTGTCTAAAAAATAAAGAAAAAGTATGTTTTTAAAAATAGAAAATGTGAATAGATGTAGGAATAGAAATGGGAATTAAAAGGGGGATGGGGAGGAAACTAACCTTTGTAAATTGGTAAGAAGCTACCTCTATTGCGTGCATATTTTTTGTACAATGTAATTACTGTAAAGATGATGATTGATATAGCGATAATGTATCCGAAAAAGCTGAAAACTTTGCCAAAGAATGATGAAGATTCTGTTTTTTTAGGCTCTGTACTTATTGGCTCTGGGATTTTTTCGTTAGGGATATCAACTTTCAAGTCTGCCGCCTTTTCGTTTTTATTTTTATTTTGGTTATTGTTTTGTTTATTAGCATCAGACTGGTCAAAGAGTTTACCTTCAAATGCTAGTTTAAGTGCGCTGAGAATGCTGCCCTTATCCAGCTTGATGTGGTCGTTGGCGTCGAGGTACGAGTAAAACTTTCCAGTATCGGTACTTCTAATAGCAACGGCTGGGAGTTTTGCAAAGTCAGTGGCTGATATTGAGCGCTGGACTTTTGTTAGTTCGGATATGGTGGTCCAGTAAAAGTCGGCTTTGATTCCGCTTTTAGATAGCTGGCTAGTTTTGTATTCTTTAGCAGCGTCTAAAACGGGATCGAATGCTGAGTTTCTTTCCAAGCTCTTATTGTCATCAGGGAGAATAAGAGTTACCATGTAGTTACCACTATAGGCAACACGCCAAAAGCTCTTAGAGTCAAATTTAGTGATAAGAGGCGATTTGTGAATTTTGATCCATTCAGAGATAATAGTTGAGTCTTTGGGTTCGCCTTTGTAAATGTAGAATTTCTGGTCTTGCAAGGCAACAAGTTTAGGCGTTTTAGGGTCAGATTCTTTTAGGATTAGCTTTTCTAGTTCAAGGTCGTTTGTTTGGTAGAATAGGTTTCCAGAAAGACTTTTCATCATAGCATCCTTTGTGTGCTTGAAAAGGTCAAAATCGGCGGTGTTGGTGCTGCCTTTGACGTAAATAAACATTGAGTTTCCACTATCGAATTTTTCGATTAAGGTAGGTTTGTCCAAGATGGAGATATCGGACAAAGTAGTTTTCAAAGCAAAGTCTTTCATTAGCGCGACTTCTCTTTCGGCCATATAATCGACTTTCTGGTCGTTGTAAACCATTCGTAAGGTGGGGTATCCGCTGATATTATTTTTGTTGCAGAAATCAGAGTCGGCTAGACAGTCGAATTCGTAAACGTCAACTTTACCTTTGAGCTCGTCGGCCAATTTGATCCAGTTTGGGGCCAAGCTTATGCAGTGGGAGCAGGTTGGGGAGAAGAATTTGATGAAAATGGGCTTTTCCTTAATGAGGTCGTCGAATTTATTTTTGTCAAGGACTTTAAGGGCGCTGGTTGGGGAAGGTTGAGTTGGGGAAGATTCAGTGGAAGAAGGCTTGGTGGTAATAGGGGCAGAAGTGGATTGAGCAGGGCTAGAGTCAATGGATTGTTTGTCGGAGGCTACGGGGAAGCGTTTCTTGATTTTCTGGTAGTATTGTACTAAAGAATCAAACTCGTTGACATCAAGGTATTCTTCGATTTGAGTTCCATTGTTGTAAAGGAACAGAGTGGGGTAGCCGTCTACAAGTTGTTTGTTGCAAACGGTGCTTTCAGCTAAGCAGTCGAATTCGGCGAAACGGATACCGTTATTTTTGGCTTCTTCGTGGAGGAAGTTGGTCATTTTAACCCAGTGTGGGGCTAGTCGTCTTGAATAACCGCATTTAGGGGAGTAGAATTTGATGAACCAAGTACCGTTTTTGATGAATTGAGGGAAAGTGTCGGCATGGAGAACAACGTTAGAGGCGTAGTTTGAGTTGTAGTGCTGGAATAGTTTGTTTGCGAGACCAGAGATAGCATCTTTATCAGCAGGGGACTGAATTTTATCAAAAAGCTCGCCTCTAGAAAAGGCAAGAAAAGCGGGGGTTTCGGAAGCTTTGTATTTTGAGCAGATATCAGAGCTATCATTGCAGTTAAAGAGACCAAAAGTGACGTTTTTAGGGGTGTTTGGGCCGTAGCGCAGGCCCCATTCAGAGGCTAGGGCAGTGAAGTCTTGGGACCTTTCGAGGGGCTGGATATCGTCAAAGGAGTCAAAATTGACAAGCCATTTTCCGTCGGATATAGTTTGAGTGAAGTTATCCTTGCCGAGGTAGATAACTTTTTGGGCTAGGAGGGAGTTTAGGGACAGGAGGGCGAGCAGGGAGACAAGCAGCGAACTAGGGGATGAAATCGCCATTATTTTTACTTTTTTTTAAAATGCAGCAAAGTAAAAATTAGAAATAAATTAAAGACGGGCGGAAGTGTGGGTTGATAAATGCTTGAAGAGAAAGAGAAAGGAGTCAGGATACGAGGGATTTTTTAAGGGGAATTGGCAGTGGCATTAAATTGGCGGTTTGGCTTGAAGATGGAGTAGAGATTGGAGCTGTTAATTGCATCTGAACCGACATCAGGATAGGCATAAATTTTTTTTTTTTTTTGTTGGTTTAGTAATCAGGGCAGGTATTTTTATATGGTGGAATTTATGTGGACGAATGGACGGAAAGGGAATTCTTTTAAGGTTTGAGAATTTTAGTAATGGCGGATTTGGTGTTGATAGATTATTGGTTCGCTGAGTATTCTGCAGATTAAAAAAAGTGGTAATTCAGGAACAAATATGGACAACTATTGAGACACAGCGCCAATTGAATAGACCATATTATCTAAACCGTTCACGAATCCCAATTTTACGTTCATCTAAACCGCTCATGAGCCATGATTCAAGTATATGGCTGGTTGATGGGACTGTGGTTTATGAAGCAGATTCCAGCCAATGAGATATTGGATTCAGTATTCGAGTATAAAGTAGCAGCACTACAGCAAATTTCAGTAGAAGCAAGTGCGTGATTAACTGGAATACTATGAGAGAGCAGAAATTGATGTTTAAAAAGCATTCGATATATCTAATAGATCGCTCTCTTTTAACAATTTCCATCCCATACAATCGATATAAGCATGGATTAATTGATTTGTATGATATTTATATTCTTATATATTATTTGCTGATAATCTTTTATGAACCAATAATTGAATGATCCATAGAAATTAATAATATTTTGACATCAGGTGGTATTGATTGGCTGATCAAAGGCTGCCTACATCACAGGGAAGAAGATCAAGTAAGCATTTGGTAAAGATATCCTTGTGCATATTTTATGGCGCTCCAAGACTTGTTACAGTTAAAAAGAAACTCGGAACAAATTTCACCAGTTTTTGTATCTATTTACGCACAGACTATTACTGTTCAGTAAAATATTTACGATTTTATAGTAAATATGGTTAAATGAACAAAAAAGTAAAATTCCAGCACAAATCAATTCGTAGTCACAGTGGTCTGGCTGTGTATGTATTGAAAATCGATACACAAATCTTACTAGCGGCTATGCAGCACACTTGAATTTGGATCATATAAATTGGATGAAATGAAATTACAGTCAGCTTTTCTAAATCGCCTCATCCGATCTATAATTTTGTCTGCTTGATTTATTCAATGTTTACTTACAATATACGCAAACTGACTCTTTTATTCGTATAATTGCCTTACTGGCTAAGCATTTATCAACAGTAAGCTACAAGTAAACAGTGTGATCCAATTATCATCTATGTCTCAAATCCAGACATCTGCAAACGCTCAACCACTGGCTGAAATTCAGCATATAGCAGTATACGATACCAATTGGATACGCAATTAAAGTAAATACAATTCAGAATAGCTATTAGCCAGACCTATAAAGAGCAAAATGAAAAAGCGCCTATAGATTATTGAAACTATAAAAAACTAGTCATTTAAATACCAACAGATCAATTAACACAAAGCTTTTAAAAATGGTCTGCCAATAGATTAGGCATGGAGTAATATAATTGACCGCTAACATATATTAATGGCAGCGAATTACAGCTACCGATCAGACAATACGAAAGAATATAGCTTCACAAAAGCAACTGCTAAAAAAAAAAAAAAAAAACAACAACAGCTGAAAATCTCAATCATAATATTTCTAAAAAAAGCCTCAACCATAATATTTCAAAGAAAAGCCTCAATCAATCCAACAATCCAAAAATATATCACTAAAAGCCAAAAACTCAGCTGTTCAGTGTCGCCAAAACGTTTATGCCCTTAATAATCTTCTGCTAAACTTCTGCTCTTTACTATTCACTCTCCCCTCAATAAACCCTAACTATTATAAATCTCTAAATCCTACCATTAACACTATTCATAATATCTTTCCCTTTCACTTTTCGCTAACCCAACTAATCTCTACCCCTCATCAAACACCCATAACTTCCGCTTAGCTTAAACCCCCCATATCCTATTCCCTATAAATCCCTCTTCTAAAATACTACTCGACACAAACTTCACAAATTACTACTCCCTAAATATCCTTCATTTGATTATAATAATACATCGCAGCTTCCTCCACCCCCTTTTTAAATTTATTATCATAAACTGAATATACCTCACTTCCATCACCTCCCTCCCCCCACCCTCATAATATTATCTTTATTTGCCCCCAACTTCATAAATACCATTTCTCTCTGCTCTCAGAAAATATTATTTATGTTATATCAACCTTCTTCCCAACACTCTTTAACCAAATACGGCCAGGTTGTAGTTCTTAAAAAAAATGGAAAGGATTCTAATATCCTATTCCCGCTCGATATGCTCATTTGCTCAATCGGAAGGTACCTATCTTTCTTCCCAACTAATCTTACCCTTTCTCCCCCCCTTCCACCCCATAATGCTTCACCTTCCTCCCTTTACATTTATCCCTATATTATCTCTTCATATCCAAAAATAATAAACCTATTTAATACTCTTTTTTTTTTTTTAGCGATAAATACAACCATATCAAGCTTGACGTAGAAAACGTTTCCGAAAGACACTGCTTACTGTTTGTCGATAAAAATAATAACGTACATCTAGTCTACCCTACCCTACCCTACCTTTTCTTTAGAATTAAATGTCTTTTAAGCTCTACAAAAAATTTTTCTATTCCTTTATTTTCTAAATAGCTGTAAACTTAACTTTTCATTTATCTTTTTCTTTATACTCTACTTAGACTTGGATTCGTTCGGTCGGAAATCAAATAACTTTACTAAACGGAAAAGAAGTCAAAGGCGACCAAAGAATAAACCATTTAGATATATTTACCATCAGTACAAGATCTTTCCGCTTCGAGTCCATTCCCCAAAACTCCCTTCTTCAACCCTCTAATAACCCCTTTCCTCGCCATTCAAACCGCAGACATACTATATCTAACTCGTCTACTATTCCTCATAACATTCAACCTTCACCCTCTGCACAAAATAATTTATCTGATAAACAAAAAAAAATTATCGAAGGCTACCATAAAAGAAGAAACTCCTTAATCAATATTTCTCCCGATTTTCAATTTCGTGACATTATTAAATCCCATTTCTTATCCCACCCAAATGACGTCCCTACCGCTATTAAAAATCAACTCAACTCTTTACAACTCGAATTACAGCGTCTATCTTCCCCTAGCAATCACTCCTCCAGGCTCTCTTCTAACTCTAAGCTAGATTTTTACAAAAATGAGCTTTCTTCGATTCAATACCCTTTAAATCAAAAGCCCCGTTTACAAAATAGACGTAGATCTTCATCCCTCCCTCCACTACATTTAAATCAACCCCCCACTCCTTGTAATAACCCCCAAAACTCCCCTAATCCCTCTAGCTCTATCATTACTCCCTCTAAGGCCACTTGGGATTCTTTGGAATACGGAAATTTTGGTTCAGAAACTGAGCTCTCTAGAAACACCCTCGCGTTATCCCCCTCATACTCCTTCCTAAACAAATTAAACACTAGAAATAACTTCCTATCTCATAACCTTTCTCCTTCTGCTCGCCCTCGTCCCAAAATTTCCTCTCAATACTATACTCCACAACCTGCCCCAAAAATTACCCCTACAAAATCTTCCCAAACCGATTGTTTTGATAGAAAAAGAGACAGAAGAAGGTCTTTTAAAAGGCTTAACTATACCGAAAAATCTTCTGACTCAAATTCTGATTATAATTCTGATCTAAACTCTGAAAAAAGAACAAGGCTTGTAAGATTCGGTCCTCCATTAAGCCCTGAAATCTTCGATTATAAATCCCCCGCTTCAACTCCTATCAAAAGAGGTGCCCCCCCTAACTCATTCCCCGAAAATGAGTCCAAAAAACCAAAGTCTATCCTCAAAGTCAAATATGGGATTTTTAGCATCAAATCAAATCAAAGCCCAGTTATAAAATCAACCCCATTTAACATCTCTTCTGATACCCCAATTTTGCGCCAAAGAAGAAACGGAAAAGTTAACCACAGTGTCAGTATTTACGACGAAACTTCTCCCGGTAGCTATGACTCTCACCCAATTGTATTAGACAATACCAAAAATTCTGCTGACCTTACCCAAAACTATTTCTCTGATGTCGGATGCGCAACTAATAAATCATCACCAACGTTAGACATTGAAATCGATCATATCCCAGCTGATATCACTACATCCCCGTTTTCTTTCCCTTCTCCTTCTCCTTACTACCTACCTCTTGAAACTAATTCTATAAATAATGTACAACTTTCTGCTGATTCAATTTTCGATCAAGCTTCATCTCTTTTAATAAACCCCCCTACTGATCTCAATTTTAGTGCTACTCAAAGCTATTCCTCCTCTGATGCTGTTATGGAACCAAGCACCGTTTCGTCAAATATTGATATAGAAACTAAAAACAGTTCTCCAAAAGTTGAAACTACACCTATCTGTACTACACCTCAAACTGATATCGACCCTAGTGCAATTCAAAATAAAAATGATATTGAAATTGACCTTTCTATAAACAATGAACTACCCCTACAAAAAGATATTCATATAACTTTAACTAAACAATCTGAACCAACAATCCCTTCAGATGCTATCATTAACCGAAGGCGAAGCAGAAGATTAAGCGAAAAAATTAAAATTAAAGCTGAAATTCATGATTCAACTACAACTGCAACGCAAGATAAACTTTCACAAAATCCAATTCCCCAAAAGCAAAAGCAAAGGCAAAAGAAAAAAGTGGATAGCTCAACTTCAGATCTTGTTGACTCTAACTCTTTATTGAAAAAGCAAATTCCTCCAAAAAAGACTACCAAATCTAACAATTCAAATACCAAACCTAATACTGTAGAAAAAAAATTACTATCTAAACCTAAACAGACCGAAAAAAATCATGACTCTATTGAAATTAAAGCTGAAATTTCTCCCAAAAATATCGAAATTCAAAAAAAGCCTAGCCCTAAAAATAATATATCTGATCTTTTAACAAGTAAAGCTGGACCTAGTAAAGTTCTTTTAAGAAAAAGAAATAGGTTATCTCTTGTAGATAAAATTTCCCCTTTGAATAAAGATAAAATCGCTAAATTAAAGCTCGCCTCAACTGATAAAAACGGAGTAATGAAAAAAGATTCCGTTCAAATTAAACTCAACTTTTCACCAATTAAAAAATCAAACCTATCCGATAAAAACTTGGCTCCTAGTTTAGATAGGGTTGACCTCAACTATGATTTTTTGTCATCAAAAAGGAGGTATTCTATGCCGCAACCTGCTATTAGACCACCCGTAGAAAATAGATTTTTATCAAATAAAATTGAGCGCAAACCTAATTTACCAGATCCACTAATGTCATCATCTATAAAGCCAGTTATTATTGATACTGATCAGAACTCTGATTTACTATCTCCAAAACCTGACATATCTGATATTATTGGAACACCAACAAAACCCAAAAACAAAAGTACTCACCAAATTGGTTGTAAAAATAAATTATCCTCGCCATCTATAATTGATAACGTTAAATTTCCATTCAATTTTTGTTCCAGCGATAAAGAAAACCTAAAGATTTCAAACTCTACCACTAAACAAGATACTGTCTCCACTTTAGAAACATTAAAACCTAAACATAATACCATCGCTACCTCTTTTTCCAATAGCTCAATCAAAGTAGATTCTCCAAAATCCCCTAGAAGAACTAGAAGAAGAAGCAAAAAAATAAGCGTTACCGCTGAAAGTAACAACTTGCCAAATAAAAAATCTAAACAAATGTTACTATCTTTACCTTTTGAAAAGCCACTATTATCTGAAAATGAAGATTTGCCGCTTAACGATATTTCATCAATGTCTATTCCTTTAACTAACGGTAGTATAAATCAGCTAAAGCGAAAAAGTTCAATTTCGAATGATGATACTTCACCAGAGCTTTTAACAAGTAACAGCCAATCACGCAAAAGATTAAATACAAATTCTAACATTCCATTACCTCCACCAAAAAAGAACTTTTTGGACCGTCTTAGCAGACCTACTGCTTCTTCGATGTTGAAATCAAGAGTTTCTCAAAGAAAAAAACTAAAATAAGCTTTAATATTACTAGCCCTATACTAGCTTTTTTTTTTTTAAAAAAAATAACAAAAACCATACTACTTTAGTATCTGTCTTTAATTTTTAATCAGATTATGATTATTCCAAAAAAAAAATTTTTTTTTTTCAAAGCTGCTAGGTCAATTAGATAATTATTTTTGCAATGATTTCAAAATTATATTATACAAATTAAAATTTGTTTTTTATTTTTTAATTGAAATTATTTTCTGGTTCTTTTTAGTGCAATAAAATCTCCACGGTATAAATATTATTAATACCAATCCTTTTCTTATTTTTTGATTTATTCGATTGTAACATCGCTATAATTGCACTCACGTAAAATCGATTTTGAGCTTTAACAGTTGCGGAAACTTTAGCTTGCCGCATTTCTTCTTATACTCATGTATTTAAGTATAAATTAAGCAAGTGTATTTAAGAGTACAAAATCAAGCAAGTATATAAACGACTTGATTCTGATGACAGTAAAAATTTCAACTTCAAAATCCACATAAAAAAAAATAAATCTACAAACTAATATACTTTTGAAAGTAAAATTGTACACAGTATACAATAAATAAATAAAAATTAAAAAAATATATAAAGAAATCTCGTGTATATACATAATTTTAAAAGCATTTTTTAAAAAGAAAAGAAAAGTATTGATAATAAAACATCAGAGATACTAAGTTGGCCCAAATAAAATAAAAATAATAAAAACGTAGTTTGCAATAACAAAATACTTTTAGAATGCAAATTGCGCATTCAAAATGGTTAAAGCATAAAACTCGGAAATAACTGTAAAAAAAAAAAAAAACTTTTTTTTTTTGACAGCGAGAAAAATATTCTATTATTTACGTAATTTTCAGTAACTGTTTGAAAAAAAAAAAATTATAATTTCTATATTTTATTTTTTTTTTTTCTAGTATGCATTTATATATTGAAATATAATATTGGATATATTGGCCAAGATCAAGTAATGGCAATCAATAGTTACCACTTGATATAAAAAAAAAAAAGAAAAAAAAGAATTTATCAAGAACAAAAGATGACTTTTTGTATGAATGAAATTATACAGTTTGATACATTTTAATTTTAGAATATTCAGGGGGAAAAAAAAAGAAGAGAAAAAACAAAAAACTAAAAGGAGTAATATTGTAAATGTACTAAAATTAATGCGAAAGAAGTATAAATAAGTAATAAAATTGATTTAAAAAAGAAAATAAACAAATTATCTTTTTGTAAGCTTGATGAATCTATATAAACGTTTTCCTTAGCGAGTTTGAGAGTTCTTTAAGTAAAAATTGCGGATCAGCAGCAGAAAGATTATTTCTGTTTCGAGACTCGAATGTGCTTGAAACTTTAGCTAGCGCTTGGTCAGCTATACTATGTGTCACTTCAAGCTTTGAGGCTAGCTTGTTTGATTCCAAGTTGCACACGTCGACGAAAAAGTTTGTATTTTTTGCAAAATAGCTCAAATACTCGTCTATACTTAGGTTTTGGTTTTCCTTTAAAACTTTCGAGCTTAAATATGCAGTCTCACAATTTGTATCCAAAGTGTTAAGTAGGTCATGATCTAGATTATAGTCAGGCAGTGCTTTGACTAGTTTTGGAATTTGATCTACATCAAGGTTGGTAATCTTAGTGCTGAATTGTATCAAGTTATTAAGGGTAGAATCGATTTCTTTATCTTTTTTCTGGGCTCTATTATAGCTTCGATCTTCCTCTTGGTATTTCACTATTAGCTCCATTAATTCGGATTTTTTTTTTTCGTTAATTATATTTTTGGGATGTGGTCTACGAGTATTTAAGTTTTCTAATGATGTGTCTGTAAGCTCAGATTTCTAAAAAAAATTACCAGTTTACAAAAATAAAACAAAGAAAATTATAAAAAATTTATAGATCGAAATGAAAGTACAAAGATTGGAAAAAAAAAAAAAAACTTTTAGTCCTTACAGGTCTATTGTACCAGGATGTGTTCATTACTCCACCTTCTACCGCAGATTTAACCTCATTGATAACTTCAGCATTAACTAATGAGATTATAAGTTAATTTTTATAATAATATATAAATTATACACAAGAGATGACAAAATGATAGAAAGGAAGTAATATGCATATGGGATAGGTAAATTCAAAGATATAGTATTATCAATAAAGTATGAACCTAATTTTGCTAAATCAAAAATGTTTTTGTTAATTTCGAGTCCACTTGGGGCATTAGGCATTGGGGTTCTTTTGATAACCCAAGAAAGTAATTGTCTAAGTCTTAATGGCTCAGGCACTTCCGGTGATAGATGTCGGTATAAAAGGCTTGTTTTAATTTCGTTGTGTGGACAAGCTATTTTATAAATAAAGATAATTAGTTTTTGGCGATAAGCGCGCGCTGAAAAAGGATTTGTAAAGTATAAAATAAAATATACCTGAATAGCCATTTCCTATTCCTGAGGCACGCTTTCCTCTTTGTCCAAAAGTAGATCTTCTTCTGGCAGTAACTTTTTTTGAAGTGACACTTTTAGAATCATCAAAAGCTAAATCAAAAAAAATATATAAATTAATAAAAAAATTAGGAAAGAGTATAAGAAAAGCAAGTAAAATATTTACAGCTAGAGCTAGGCATAAGTGTCATATTTTTTCGCTTTTTAAAAGCTTTAAATTTTTTAAAAATTTGAGTTTCTAAATCATCTGAAATAGTCCTTTTTGAATCATTAATAGAGGTAGAGCCATCTGTTTTTTGAATAGATTCAGAATTATCATTTAGTGGAATATAGAATTCTCTTTCAGCTACAGCTTTTTGGGCTCTTTCAAATGCTTCTTGGTTAATAGAATATATAGAATCGCTCAGCTTTTCATCGCTAATAATAGATGAATCTTTAAGGATTGATTTTAGCTTAGTTTGACTATTAGGCTGATTTTCTTGAGTAGAATTAGTTTTTTGAATTTTATTTGAGGCTTCAGAGGAAATTTTACTTTCGTTAGATGTGTAATCCGAATCTTTATTTGAGATATTTAAATTTTCGGAAGAAATACAAGCGTTAATTACATTAGCGGAATGAATTGTGAGGATGGAATCGTTATTATCTGAACTTTTAATATTGGTTTGCGTTGA
>LSSN01003972.1:0-15218 GCA_001970855.1 Smittium culicis | reverse complement strand
TTCAATTGCACCTACCCCCCATTTCTTTCATTTAGCCTAATATATTTATTTTCTTTTCTCCGATAATGGTCCCAAACGATTCCCATGCCAAGGATAAGATTCCTTCAAAGGATTTTCAAGCTTCCTCAAAAAAATCTTCTCTAACAAAAAATAATATACTCTCTAAACTCGAAAATCTATCTCTCGATTCCTCTTCACCTAAGCCTTCCGTTATTACAAACCATACTAGTCCCCAAAACACTCCTTCATCCCCCAAAAAATCAGATTTAAACACTACTGAAATCTGCAACTCCGATTGTTCCTCCTCTAAAACAACCAAACGCGTAGCCTTACAAAGAAATACCGTCCCCCCTCCAATAAACGTAAAAGATGCCAAACTCATCGCCCAAAAATCTTTAGCCCAAAAACTTCTCTTTATGTCTCCAACTCCCTCACCCCCAACTTCCGCCCTCGACTCTTTCAACGACCTATCCCCCTCCTCTCAACTTTCTAACGACCGCCCTCACGACCCTCAAAACCCAAATTCCCCAAACAATACCTCCTCGCTCCCCAAATCTATCATTAAAATAGGTGTCTCCACAGAAAGAAATAAAAAATACAGAAGAACTATGGAAGACTCTCACAGCTTTGTTTACGACTTTTGCTCTGTTAAAGACCAATTCTTCGCCGCTATTTTCGATGGGCACTCTGGAAAAACTGCCGCCGAATGGTGCGGAAACAACTTTCACCTGGTAACTATTAATAATTTCCTCATCTAATTCTTACCCCACTTTAACCATTATTAACCTCTTTAAACTGCTTTTAGGTCCTTCAAGAGCTTTTAAATGAAAACCCAGACTTACCCATTGAGCAAATTATTAACAATACTTTTGTTAAAGTCGACAATTATTTCTCAACTCTCGAAAGATCTAGATCTGGTTGCACCGCTGTAACTGCTCTACTAATACCTTCCTCCCAAAATATCTCCTCTTTTGACCTTTATGTAGCTAACGTTGGCGATGCAAGATGCGTCTATTCCAATAATCTCGAAACTATTAGACTAACATACGACCATAAAGGCGACGACCAATTCGAAGCAAATCGAATAATCAACGCCGGTGGTTACGTATTCAATGGCCGTGTCAACGGCGTTCTAGCCGTAACCCGCTCCCTCGGCGACTCTTCAATGAAACAGTTTGTTGTCGGTAACCCTTACGTCTCTCACATCAATATACCCAAATCTTCTGGAACTCTCGTCCTCGCTTGTGACGGCTTATGGGACGTTTGCTCTGACGATATGGCCATCAAACTTGCTAATGAATCCCCTGATCCTCAATCCGCCGCTGAATCTCTGGTCCAGTATGCTGTTGATAATTTTAGCACTGATAATATCTCTGTCATCGTCATCAAATTATCATCTTGATCTCCCTCCATTTTCTCCATTTATTTTATTTTATTTTATTTTACATTTGTTTATGCTTGCTACTATTCTTTTTTTACATCTACTCATTTTCTCTTAAATGCTTGTATTTATAATTACTTTGATCCCCTCTTTCCTCCCATCCACATCCTTCCTCTCTCATTACCTATTTTCTGCCCTTTAATTTCTTTTCTCATTTAAAAAAAAATTCTAAATATTCACAATGAAATCACGGTTTATCCACTCTAGCTTCTAAATCATCACAATTCAATTCTGGGTTAGATATTACATACATAATATCAAATGTATAAATCAAGAGTCGACCAATTCCTAATTATTTTTTTTATCAAGTAAGGCAAGACCCTATTCACTTGATCACTCAAAACCTTTTCTAATTTAACAATTTTCCAACGTGTAATCCATTAATAAATTAATCTAAATAATATTTATTATTTTTTGATATTATTATGATACTTAAGATGATGCCAAATCGTCACAAAATTTCCGATTACCTATAAACTTGCGCCCAATTGCGCATAAATCTTTTTTTTTTTTTTAAAAAAAATTCAATTTATACAGCACAAGTTTAACATCAAATTCTTGATACACGATATTAAAGTGTTTTATAACGAATAGACCAAAAAAAAAAAAAAAGGCAATCATTTTGCTTGATTAGAAAAAGTGTTTAACCCCGCCTCCTCAAAAAATGGTTGATGTAAAACTCCGATAACGTTAATCATTAAACAAACATCAAAGAATCTATATTATTTAGCAACCGCAAACATTTGGTATTTTTATTACACCAAAAGTATCACATAATTTGAACCATGTATGTCTTATTTGATTTAAATTTTTTTTTTTTTCAAAGAAAATTCGCTTATTCAGCAATTACTTCAAGTTGGAGCAAATTCCAAATTCCAAAAAAAAAACCAATTTAAATGTTAATACGTGTTATGGCTTTAGTATTGCGTTTATCCAATAATTTCATTCGAGTTTCGCTTTTCAATTGCACTCAGCATACATACTTAAGACTTCAACTTGAATACTCTGACGATTTTAGTGTGGATTAATTGCTTTATTTTATTTTTTTCACATAATAAATGCGAGTTGTAAATGTAAATATGGGAAACCCATTTTGATATGCGCACTGAAATAAATAAAAAAACATGCATTATTATGGAGAATATCATTTACAAGTCCCAATATTTTTAAATTTTAAGCTAACAATATATCTAATACAACAAAAATGGTGTTATCTTGGTCTCTAAAATTTATTTTGCCTATTTCTTTTTCTCAATGGAAGCCATATATCAAATAAACACTTTGCATACAGCGCATCCTCAAATAAATGAAAAATGGTAATTAAACATTAATTCGCTGAAACACCTAATTGACTATTTAGATGCAAAAACCTCAACTTGCAAAAAAAAAAAAATTCCATAATAAAAGCATACTTGCCGCAAATTTCACGAGAAATAAAATTGGCCTTTTAATTTTTAAAAAAAACTAGAGCTACATTGCTTTTATGGAAGATTCTTAAATGTACGGTAAAATAGCAAATAATCAAGACTTATTAAAATCTAGAAGAAAATTCGGAACTAGCTGATTTTTTTAAATCATATTAACTAGTTCCATCAGAACTTATTTGATTCGACTATACATGGAATTTTATTATTTAAGAATTGGCTATATTTATTTAATTATTATTATTATTATATTTTTTAATTGAAATTATTAGTTCTAGCAAATTTCTTAATAGAAAGTTCAGCACTTCCATTAACGTCTCGAAAAAAAATTTTACTAACAAAATGCTCAAATATGTGTACTTTTTCAGTTTGAGCTTGTCAACTCAATATCTAACAAAAAAAAAATTACTTGGATATAATTTATACATTAATTAAATGAAGAATTCTTTTTTGAATTGGTTCAGCCGAAAATTTAATTCTATAGACCTAATTATCATTACCTTAATCTTATTTATTTATTTATTTTTAGTATTGAACTAAAATACCAATAACATAAAAAAAAGCATCCATGTATAAAATAGTGCATCCTACACAATTGATATAAATAATTATTAAAAAAAATATATCTACATGATATTTATAACCCTATGAAGATGTTTTATTTTCTGAAAGTTCAATATTAGAAATTAACTATTCAGTGCTGTAAGCTTGTATTATGATTTTATTAAAGTTGGTCCAACAAAGAATTAAAACTAAAATATCTAATTAATGTTCTCATTAAATAAGCGCAGATTTGAAAATACCCTTGTGAAATCTATTTGGGAGACTCAAAAAAGAGTAGCACTTTATTCAAGCATAATATTAACTGGCGCGAGCATCCAAAAATAGTTAATATCTCTGGATTAATTGATAAGGTTTTTCAATTTGAAAAGTAATATTTTTTATTGGTTAATTTAAAGTATGCGTTTAGAATCACTGTGACGCTTTATACTATAAATGCTTCCTTCTTAAAGAATTATACATAAAGTAGCAACTAAATGAAACAAGCTGTTGTTCTATTAATTTAAAACCAATTATTAAAAAAAAAGTTTCGACTAACATACAATTGTTGCAGCGCAGAAATAAAATACTATTATGCATTTTATATCTATTTAACTAAATATTTAGTTAAATAGATAATAATAATTTATAATATAATTTAAATCTAGATCGTACAGTTTAATCTAGACTTTATTAGAAAATTTTCAATATCCCAATTAAATGTACAAGTTGTTTTCTAAAATGAACTAGAAACTATACTCAGCTTAAAGATTTTTAATGCTATTTAAATAAAGCTAATAGATCCAAACACTCTAAATAGGAATTGAATTAATGCAATTGACGATTGTATAAATAGTTATATTTTTCTCATCAATAAAAATTTATCTTCAAATAGGGGAATATTTTTTTTATCCCTACTTTTAAAAAATTATAAATAAATTTTTTCTGTATTTAAATACCATTATATTTGCTGTATAAAAAAAGAATATACTGTTTATAGATATACCATAAAAGCAATCTCAATATAATTGAAATAGTTAACGCAGATATAATCTTCTCAAACTTGGAATTATTCATAGAGTTTGAACTGATTATAGATCCCTGATAATAGACATTTACGCATTACACCATTCTAGATACCAAACATTCATTACTTTCAATTTCTTCAAATAGTTTAACTTTGAGAAACGCTTAATGTAAATATATGCCAATATCAATTGTAAAATTTACTGTAAATATACCAATTGAATGCAACATTCTGACTAAATTGAAAATATTAAAATAATAAAGACATTAGTAAATATATATTGTATATAGCTACTATGTATATAAAACAAACAAGCATTTTAATAGCCTTGATATTCAAGTCGCTTGAAGTCCAAGGTTCTATACTATTGCCATTAAACAAAAATATTCAAAATAACGTAAATGCAGGTAGCTATAATCTACTAGACTCGGATTTGGAAATAAACCAGATACCACAAGCCAAAACATCAAATTCAGGCGGCGATATTGGGAAAAGAGGTCCTGCATACCCTATAAACCCAAAATCAAGAAAATCAAAATGGCACAACGTTTCAGGAATTTGCGATCTTGGTGACACACAAAAAATAGGATTTTATGCTACTGCAGCAAACGATCTACGATTAGTTGTGTCGGATCAGCCCAATTTTACAGGAAATTATACTGAATATATTTTTGGTTCTAATGGAGGCATCGGGAAAGAAAATCCAAGTGGAATATATAATAATAGATCAAGCGGGGCATTTACATCGAGCGGGAAATCTTCAAAATTAGAAATCAATACATATAATCTACTATTTATTTACAGAGATAGATTTGGGTTTGAAGGATTAGGAATGGGTAATTATGATGTTGACCCAAGGTCAGCGAAATTCTTAGTTACTAATAAGAGAAAAGGTAGAATCTTTCAAGGTGGGTACATAATGTTTTACTCGCCATACAACAATTTTAGAATAAAGTACGTCGACGTGAAATGTTCGAGTAATAACTTGGTGAACGTTATGAAGAAGCTACCTAACATCATAAAACCACAATCACCTAATGAAAAAATATCCCCTGGGCCGGTTCATAACACAGTCGTCAGACCTATATTTAAAATCCCTATGAAAATAGCAAAGAAAATCAAAAAGGATAGGGCTTCTGGAAAAATTAATATGATTAAAAAAATTAAAATAGGTCCATCAGGTGTTTTGATTAAGAGAGATATACCTAAAACCCTTATTTCATCTTCATCTCAAACTAATACTGTAAATGGTCAAATTCAAAATGTAGCCACTATTAAAAGAGTAGCATCTTATAAACTACAGCCAGAGATATATTTAAATACACGCACTACTCATCCCACTATAACTACAGGCTTGATTTCAAAGCCCTTAAACAATTTATCAACTCCAAGAGCTAATGAAAATTTAAATCAAAATAAACTGAGCTATGCCACAAAAAAAATAGTAGCTGGGAAATCAACTGCGAAGTCAAGTATCATTGTTGTGCCAACTCCTGTTGGGATTCGAGGCGAAAAAAGAATCCCTAAATCAAATGTAGCTCCGATTTCTTCTAGCAAACCATTAATTATTAAAAAAAAATTAAAGATAACAACAAATTTACTAAAGCCAACTTCAACAATAGCCACTATTTTAGCTAAAAGAAGGGTGAAATCAACGAAAATTACTGGGTTAGAGGATAATGATTCAGAAAAAACTACACAAAAAAATCCTTTACCCTCAAGGCGTATAAAAGGTGTTAATGCAATGGAGAATAAACCCAATACCTCAAAATCGCTTAACCCAAACAGAAGTATTGTTGGTGTTGTAAAAACACAGTTATTAGCTATTTCCAGTTCTAAACTAGTCAATATAAATCCTAGTGCACGCTTAAAGTATACTACACCAACTTCAGTGGCAGAGGCTACCTACATAGCCAAAATTCCGCGGACTCAATATCTAACTCCAGTTCAAAAACAGAATATCGGTGATCCATATCAAGAGTACGCTAATCTAATAACAACAGATACACTTAAAACAACTAGAAAGCACGGAGCTATTAGATCCATAGATCCCGATCAAACTATATTAAAATCTGAAACTAATCTTAAGAGAGTGCCTGTATCTAGCAGAAAATTGAATTTGCAAGAAAAATTACTGCCCAGGCCCATCCAAATTAAACCTTTTAGAGCAATAATCCATACTAGGTCGATAATGCCTCTAGTTTCTATCAGTTCAAATCCCGGTACTAAGGCAGAATATCTAAATACAATTATCTCCAAAACCACAATTACTAGCCCCGAATCTAAAAGACATTTAGATAGAATAGTAAATGATAATAAAAAGATTAAACGAGTCTATAGCACACCTACAGTTTATTCAACAAGCACACAGAAACAAAGAAAAGTATTCACAGGGATTCCAGCGAGTACAAAGTATGAATATGCTAGCAGTGAATCACCTATAGCTCTGAAAAATAGAATGGTCGATGGAAATAGCCCACAGGTAACAAATGGAACAATGGTGAAAACCCCGACAAGCGAGTTAAAAGGAAACGTGTGTAAATGTATTAAGAATAATTTCAGTAAAATTAAAAAGTGCTTTAATAATTGTAAATGCAAAACTTCCGGATTTTTCTCGGGGGTTCTCACTAACATTCGTAGCTTTTTCTGGAAAGTTATACAAGTTGTTGGAAATTTTGCAAGCTCAGTTGGGAATAAAGTCAAATCTATTGGCGATTACGTAGGAAAAAAAATATTCTCTAAAGACAAGCAAACAGAAAATTCAAGAATACCAAATGCTCAAACAACTCTTGCCGACGCTACCTCAACAAAAACCTTACACCTAACTCCAACAAAGACAACTAGAGTATATAATAAAAGAATGGCAGCATCGCTCACAGTAAGTAACGGAGGCGTGATAAAGGTGAAAATACCATCAAGTCTTACAACTAAAGTTATTAAAAAAGGCTTAAGGTTTGTAACCATAGTATTAGAGGTTTAACTGCGTTTATTAAATATGAATGGTGGCTCAATGTAGCCATTATGATTTTTTACACAGAAAAATTTACCTAGAACATTTCTTATTATAGTTTTACTCGCTATTAGATACATTTCGAACATTTTAATATTTTCTTATAAAATAATATAAATAATATTTTTAAAAATTATAAAAAATTAAAAGGCAGTATAAATAAATCTGGTAACATCTAAAACCTAATAGATTTAACCCTTTTTACTTGTACAAAATAACTCAATCAAGCTTCTCATACTTATCGGAAAACACACACGGATAGTGGCTATAGAATTTTTTATATATATTAAGCAAACTATTTTTAATTGAATAAAAATGCTAAAACTATAGTCAATGAAATAGAATCGACAATTATTAGTTACAAAAATATATAATAATAAACTGTTATATTATTTTTCAATATTGCTGGATTACGTATATAATCACGAAACATTTTCTATTAGTTAAGGTGAAAGGAAAAAAGATATAGAGTAAACAAATTCTTTAAGAGTAATTATAAATTTTATTAAGATAGAAGTAAAAGATGTACAGTTTTCATATTAGAAATAATGATGCATCAAAAATATTCGACTTAGCTTGAATGTGGATTGTTTTCAATCACACAAAATGAATTTACTTTTATAGAAATTTATTAGTGTGACGCAAATTTAAGCGAAAAATTTATAGGTTTTAGTTTAAACCTAAAGGGATAAGATTTAAATAATTGGTTTTGACTTTATAAAAGCTAGCAAAAATAAATAAATTAGTATATCATATTCTGCAGCAGCCTAAACCTTACAAAATTTAGCGTATTAACCCTTTCACGGGCAGTAGACTATTTTTGACCTGCCAATTATATCCAACTGTGTTCAAATAAAATATTATAATTCGTAATCCATAAGAAATATTGGTTAAAAATATTTTATCAGCAAATAATTAATGCGCTTTTAAATAATAACAAATCAATAAATTCAATTTTTTATGAGTGTTGGACGGGAAAGGGTTAAAACATAAGGCTTGCAAGATTTTAGAATTAAAAAAATTTATACATAAAAGAAATCTAATGTCGTTATAACATAGCCAACGGTTGTCCATAAAAAAATTTTATCCAGGTAATTGATAATATCACGAGTATTGGCACACTAAAGACAAATCAACATAGTGTTCTCAAAAGAATATAATATTATTGGCGGGATTTTTTTTTTTTTGCGATAAATTACTATTTTTTTTTGAAGATTCATAGGCGATTTTTCGCTAATAATATATTCTTTATAAATTCTAAAATTTCTTTAATGGCCAAGTATTAAATTGCCATAGTAAAGAGGATAACCCATTAATGAATCTTTAAATAATTCATCACGCTTTATCTTCAATTCATTGATATTCATCACAGCAAACTTATATGTTTAAATTCTGCGCAATATTATACGATATTCATAATGATTTCAATTAGACGTTTTGCGACAGAAGCGCAAAAAAGTGTTGCCAATTTAAAAAACGGAATAAAAAGTCAGATCAATATTGTTGGTTCGCTTAAATGCTCTGATAATAAAAATAATTCTGTCGGGAATTTGAAGATAAACGATACTATAGAAGTTCCTAAAGATGGTAATATTGTTGCAAACGTAAAGTTTAAAAAATCTAAAAAGAAATTTGAAAAAATATCATCGATCAAGGTTAATGACTCTGTAACACCTTCGCTTGGAGTCTGGAGAGCTATTAAGCCCATGAAGTATACCCTTGCAAGTAAATTTTCCAGTTTTTTATACGTTATTTACAATGAATAATTTCTTTACAATACATATACTAATATCGTAAACTAGGTATTAACAATGATGCCCATGAAAAAGTCCCTAAGTTAGCTCATGGCTTGGATGAAATTTTATTCAAATCAGGATACCATTTCTTAAAAAATCCAAAAAATGGAAGTTATAACTACCCCCCATTCCTAAAATCTATTACTCAGCCAGAAGACTTTGACTATTCAAAGTTAACGCCTTTTATAAAACCTTCTGATGATTTGGTAATTAAATAGTTTTTATAAGAATTTGATTTTTTAAATCTTTCCTAATAATTACCTTTCATTTAATTATAGAAATTACAAAAGCACGCAACAAACCTTAAAAAGAGGTATGTAGGATCGACCTCATCTATGACTGGAGCAATGTCGCAGCTATACTTTTTGATATCCAACTTTAAAAACGCAGATACTCTCAAATTCTCTAGCGCTTTTGCTAGCGAGGTAATATTAAATACTTATATTTTTTTCTTTTGGTTTTATATTAATATTATCTCTATTTAAATACTCTTTCTTGTACTACAGCCAAAAAAATTCACCAGAGCTACTCGGTTTCCTGCTAGTATTAAACTAACGCTAAAAAATAATGTATACTCAATTGACGCTGATAAATCATTTGATTTTGGAAATAACATTTTACTTCATTTGGTAAGCTTTCCCTAGTTAATTGAAATTCTTTTGCTATAAAACGTTAACATTATTAAAAGTTGTAAACCTAACTCATTACATGATATTTTTTGCTGCTTTTAAAATTTGATTTTTAGGGTAAATCCATGGAAAAAATGCTTGTTTCAGAGCAAAATGATTATGAAAAGTTTATTAAAGCTAGCCTAGTTGAACCAAACGATAATACAGAAGAATCTTACATTTACAGCACCTTTAATGATTTTTTACTAAGGTCGCAGCTTGATTGCAAAGATCAACGCCTAAAAAAGGTTACATTTGACTTAAAAACTAGGGCTGTAGTGGCAGTTCGTATGGATGTAGAAAATTACAAGGTAAAACTTCAATCTCCGTTATTATTTTTTGTATTCACTATAAATCATTTGAAGTATATTCACCTTAAATATGTTACTTATGGCTATGATATACTATAATAGGAAACTAGAGGATACCAAATAACTAAAGATGTTGGTTTACTTCAATCTTTTGAGCGTGAATATTATGACTTGGTTAGATCTGCATTTTTGAAATATAATTTTCAAACACGAATTGGTCACATGGATGGTGTTTTTGTTGCATATCACAATACTGCTTCAATTTGCGGATTCCAATATATCTCTACAAAAGAAATGGATAGGAGATTGTATGGAAACTCTTTAACTGGAAACTATAGCTTTAACTCCACTTTAATCTTGCTCAATGAAATACTAAATACTATTACAGCAGAAATTCCGGATAAGGTATTGTTTTTATGTTTTACTTTTTTTAATAAAAATTAAACTACAAGGAACTCAAAAATATATTACATTCCACCCACCCTAAAATATTTATGCATAAATTTTTTTTTTGTGCTAATAACTTTAAAACATTATTCACGTTATAGGATTTGATTTTGTCTTTTTCTGCGAACGAACCGACACAAAGTCTATCCCTCTGGGTCGAAGGTCTAAGCTCTACTCAAAATAAAGTTTTGCCTGATAACGATTCTAATTCATCCCTTATAAATACTGAAGCTAAAAAATCCAAACTATCATATCCTGAAAACCCAGACCTATCAGAAAACTCGAACAAAGACTCCTTGCAAGATATAGAAATAGAAATTGATCCTAATTCTGATATTCGTAAATATACCATTAAAGTGCGCACTTTTATAAACGATGAATTGATCAACGGCGAGTATATGCTCAATTCAAATAGGGACAAAGCTGAATGTGACTGGAGTATAACTCAAGAACTAGTCAGTGAACCTCACAAAGAATATAAAATTTTTAGGAATAAGCAAAGAACATATTTTACTCGCGGTAGGTCCAAAGATAAAGTACCATCATTTGTAAAAATGCTGCGAGAAATCAGTAAGAGATGCCAGCAAAATACGAGTGAAATTTAGCTATACATACAATTTAGCTTGTAAAATAACAATTAGTCGTTCATGTTTGCATTGCAACTTTTAGGATTAATAGCAATTCTTTTTAGCTTTTTTCAAAAATACAAACAAAAAGATACATAATGACCCACGTTGTGAAAACAAAAAAAGGACTATTTAACTGAAATTTTAATTCTTTCGAGTTTTTTACGGAATTATTGCACGTTTTTCATTCTATAAATTCTTATTTCTTAAAAATACATTTATTACATTTCTTAAATAATATAAAATCCAATAAATTTAATACAATCTGAATAAATTTATGACTCTTTAATATTTTCGAGACAGATTTTTCCCTCAGATATTGTTACATATTTTTGTATATTACTGTTATGCTTATTGTATGAACTACTTTTTTAATAAAATAATAAATATTATAATATTGACAATAAATCATAAACAAAATTGTTGCAATTTTACAACAGCAAAAGAAAAATCAAATACTTTTAAATATTTTTACTCGGCATACATATAAAAAATACTTGATATTCATAGTTTTCTTTAAATCAATAAATAGATTTAAATAGTGACCATTAGGCTTTTCTAATTCTTGTAAAATAGAATGTGCTCATTTTCAAATCATAACCTAATTTTAATTAATAAAAAAATTATAAAAAACAAAAAGATTTATTTTCTTATCTAAAAGAAGTATGTATCTTTCATTGATAAACAATTTAGCTTTATATCTTACTCTTCATTATACCCTATTTAATTTTAGAATTTAATTCATCTATTTTCTCGCGTTATCTTTTTAATGTACAATACTTTTTTTTCTCAATTTATAAACAAGCTTAGATGTTTTTTTATCTTGGATTTTTTTTATCTAAAGCTTGGAATTTTGGAAATTATCGCAGCAATATTTTGGTTTTATTATTTTGAAATCATTGTATATTTTTCAGAAAGACTTCATTTCTTTTTGTTTTTTTTTTCCCAGAGTTCATTAAACATAATTTAAAAGTATACAAACAGAAAGACTTTATTACCAATAAAATTCTTTTTTTAAAAAAATCTTGACAATAATGACAGAGGGTTAAATTTTATTTTTTGAAAGATATCTATGAACGGAGCATTGTTGAATTTTCAAAATATATCCTCTTTAAAAATTTACACACAGAATAAATGAGTTTGAATTTTTTTTGATAAGCCGTATTTGGCAATATATCGTTAGCCCCAAACATATTACTGAAATTTGTTTCAGATTTTAATATATAAATAATTTATGCCTGTTATTATTATTATTACTACTATTACTATTATTAAATTTTCCGTCAATAATGTTTTATTTTAATGATTTTTTAAATTATTGATAAAAAATAGTAACTTGATAGTATAATTCCTACTTTGTTGAACTTGGATTATTGTTGTATTAATGAATAAACAACTCGTGAATAATATATTTGCTTTTGTTCATATTTTAGACATTTGTTGTTTTTATTTAATCTAAGGTCTATAAAATCAGTTATTAATGATATTATCGTTAAAGTGTTTAATCTGGCTAGTAAAAAAAGAAGCCCTAAAGTATACTAATAATTCAAATTAAAATTTTTATTATATATTAATTTTCTCCTCACTCATTAAATTCGATATTAAACCATTAAAATAAGCTCAAATATTAGAAATGCGTATTGATTAGAATGTATTGGCCAAACAGAGAATTTTAATATTCTTCAATTCAATATATAAAATTATTTATAATTTTTTTTTTGAAATGTATTGCTACTTTAATTCACGAAATAATAAGTTTTGTTAATCGCGTACTAAAAGAATTAACAATGTATCGTTACATAAAAAATAATAGTTAAAACAAAAAATTAAAAAGTTGAAATAAAAAGATTAAAATATCAATTGGATTGTTAGCTTTGGGGATATATTACAATCTCTTTAGATGGTATTAGCAAGAGGCTAATAATATATATAAAACTAAAATAAATAATAGGTATAAAAAGAACTTATAGCTTTTAATATATGATATTGCCAATTGTTATAAAACCTGTATATTTATAACATAGTAAATATAAATTATTGTTTTTATTATTCCTAAAACATAGTATTTAAAAGCACTATAATCCTTGGATTAAAAAAATACATTCTGAATTTTGTAAAAAAAATTTTCTTTACCTGCTTGTATATAAAATAGGGTCAAAAAAAAATTTTTTTTCAATTTAAAAATAAGATTACAGTTTTTTTTATATTTTAAAACTCTCCAATTTTAGAGATTTTGTATTTTGGTTGAAATTATATTTATATATTCTGAAGTAGCTGGTATATTTTTTTAAAAAAAAATCGAGAAAATTTTATCAGCATTAAAATTTTTTTATAAAAAAAAATACATTTTCTATATAGTATCAAGATAGTACAATAATATTATTTTAAAAGCTAAACGAACTAAAATAATTTTGATTTTCTAATATATCTACGACTGTATCTATATACTTTAATAAAAAAATAAATTTTAAACGATGTTTTTAGCTGTGGTAATAAAGTGTATGTTGATTTTTGCTTCATTGGCATTTGGTAAAATCTATATCATTCAGCCGACTATCAAAGATACATGGAAAGCAGGATCATCGTACTTAATAAAGTGGAAGTAAGTCATTATGTGGTGATTTTTATAATAAACCAAAATTTTGATATTGATAAAATTGGAATTATAGTAATATTCATTAGAATAATGCATTTTTTTAATTTTTATAGCATCTATTAATTTAAACTTGGTGCTTTATATAATTTTTTGGGTAATTAATTTTATAAATTACTATTAGGAACGATTTTGGCTCTGATGTTACAGATTCGAAAATCAGGATAGATTTGCTAGAAGGATCCAACCCTTCCAACATGCAGTTTATACAAACTATTTCAAAGAAATACGACTCTGGCTTACTTCAGTACTCTTACACGTTCCCAGCAAATTTGAAACCAAGCAATTATTACAGTATTCGTATAACCACCGATATTCAAGCAGATAGCGGATATAACCCAGATGCAAATTTTTATAGTTCATACTTTGCGATTTCTAACGATAGTTCAAATCCTTCATCTAATGGTGCTAATTCAAAGAATAGCAGCGAGGCATCTAATAATTCTAAAAACCAGCTGAATGAAAATAATTCAGGAACTCTGAAGTCAAATACGGGATATCCAAAAGATTCAAGTGATGGCAATGATAGCGCTAGCAATAGCAAGAATGGAATTAATTCTGAAAACATTTTCGGCACTGATGGATCTCCTAAAAACAAGAAGAACTCGGGATCAGCCAGCGAGAACGATAGCCAAAGGAATACTCAAGGCAACGATGAGTCCGTAGATCCCAAAATGAAAGATAAACTCGACACGCAGAGCATAACGATAATTGATGTCGGTTCAAAAGGGCTAGCTGCTAAACCTGGATGCATAACTTTCGCTGCTGCGATATCTATATTACTTTCCGCTTTTTTTTAGCCTAAACGTCATATATTACTACTTTAATCATTCTTTATATAATTAATGTTTTTTTTATGCTATACTTTTCAAGCATTTAAAATCTTATTCACAAACTAAAAAAATTAAATAAAAACTTATCGTCCTATATTCCTCTGAATTTTTATATAATTGATTCAATTTTCTATTTAAAAAGTATGTCAATCTTATTTAGCTATCATGTCTAGTCAAACTGATGCTCATTCTAATATATTGATTTTTGTCGGATGACACCATATCTTGAATAGAAATAAGTTTCAAAGGATATTTTTATAAAATTATTAATTGCATTTAGAAAGACTTTGACACCTTTTTGATAGCTTTTTTATACCAATTGGTTAATTTTCTCCTTTTATTGCATTTTGACATAATATTTTCCTACCATTTCCTCTTCTTTTTTTTTCATATTTAAATAATTTAGCTCTTTTTACTTAGGTTTGACATCAAAATATATAAT
>LSSN01003968.1:0-17165 GCA_001970855.1 Smittium culicis | reverse complement strand
ATACTTACTTTTCCTAAACACGCAGATAGAAAAAGGAAATATTAAAAAGCGAAACTTTGAAATCAGTATTTAAATAGGTCAGAAGAAAAAGGGGGTGGATGGCGAGTATAGAACTTGCGGGCACTTTTATTGTTAATTTAATAATTAGCTCGTGCAGATAATCTCCTGATTATAATTGAAGGGCAAAGTATAACAAGTAAAGTATTTATGAAGTGGATTCTCCCAAATCTTGTTGGTATTCACAAATAATCTATGGTATGAATTACGCTGAGTTCAACTACAAAAGTAATTCGAATAGCTGCAATGTTTAGATGGTCTAATGATCGTCTGTCGGTCAACTAAATACGACGAATTAATAATAAGAGGATAAACTGGATACTCTGATTCAAGATATATAGATGAATGGATGATGATAAATATTCGAGCCTCGTACCAGCAAGCAATCAACACAAAGCAAAAACCAAAGATTAGATATGAGTGAGCCAACATCCAATGCAGATAAACTTTAAGAATTTAGTTTATAGCTAGAAACACTTTTAGTCGAAGTTTACCCGCTATATTCAGAGTGAATGGTAAAGCGTGGAAATAAGTTATGCGAGTTGGACCGCAGAAATACCAGTTCAAGAGCCATCCGAAACATGGGAGATAGGGTGCCCGCTTTAAGAGACTGCATCAGGAATCGCAGCTGAAACTATCGAGGCACCCCACTTTCTGAGTCCTCTATCTCGAAGTTTGGTACTTATAGTAGGCTATAAACGGGATCTAATATAGTCTAACAGAATCTGTGTATGAGCGGGATCTGATATATACTAACAGAATCTGCGTATGAACGGGATCTGATATATACTAACAGAATCTGCGCATTATAGTGCGCATCGGGTGGAGTATAATATTTATGCGTCTTTTGTAAACTGTGCTTATTATGTGGCTGTCATTATAAAACAAGACTTTTAATGCTCTCAGAATTTACCTTTATTTAGTTTGAATAAGTGAATAAAATTATACTGTAATTATAAATTTCCAAATTTCCAAATTAAAAAAATAAAAAAACTTTAATTGGCATTACACCCAGCAATTTTTAAAACTGTATAGACTTTAGCTGTTTTAGTCGACATGTTTTTATTTCGGGAATACTTTCAACCACATATTCCTAAACAGGCATTTTTGGTTGATCCATCTCCAGCTCCTCGACTATTTATGTCCAATAGCATTATATTATTAAACGTTGAATTGTACTCATAAGATCAGATGGTGTTCTTATTACCAAATTATTGACTTATCCCCCTAAATAGTTGCCTTGTTTAAGATTCATGTCAACCAGAAATGCCTCTTCCCCCCACTAAATCCAGCTGATTGACAAATACCAAATAGCTTAATCATGTCAACCACATAATCACTTTGTTAGTTTTATTCTGCACAAGTTTTGTTTTTTATTCAATAAGACTACTTTGTATATATATTCTGCGATATCTCCCTTACTACAAATCTTTGATTTTTTGCTGTCCTAATTTCCAAATTCACAAAGCTCCACACTATAGCAGCTCTACTTTCGGCCTTAGCTTAATCGTTCACTCTACTCATCCAATTTTCATATAATACCTTACTAAGCACTCACCGATCTTGTTTCGCTATATTCACTTTCACTAACATCTATCCTCACTCCTCACACACCCGTTTCTCCTCCATTACTCTCTTGATTTATCCTTAGTTTTTAACTCATCTCTATACACACCAGTTCATTCTATTTTTATCCTAACTCTTCTCTATACACAATAGTTCAATATATTTTTACCCCAACTCTTTTCTATACACACTAGTTTAATCTATTTTTACCCCAACTCTTTTCTATACACACTAGCTCAATCTATTTCTATCCTTCACCCCCCCCACCTTGTAATCAAATTATGTCCAGTTTTAAAAGACCTAAATCTCTGCAACAGTATGACGGCAGAGCTAAAAATAATAAAAAAACCGTCATTGTCAATCCCGTTGATCCCAATGAATCTAGGAGAATATCTTCCTTTATCACTGGCTCCAGATTTAACCAAAACCTCAACAATTCAAAAAAGTCCCCCAATTTGGTTCCAACACCCTTAAACTCCAATTCAACAAGTTCTTCCTCTTATACTTTAGATAACTCCGCTTCCTCAAATAAATCCCCAGGTCCAACAAGGCGCCAAATAATCAGCTTTTACCTAAACTCAAGCTACCTCGGAAGAAGATGGGATCAGCTCGATTCCTTCATAAACATTCTCATGTGTGCCCTATACATTTATTTAACTACTTACATCACCAAAGCAAACGATACTATCCCCTACCATTTTTTACTTCTCGACTCGCTACTCGCCTTATTGCTCTTCGTTGTCTTCATACCCAGATTCTATGTCGCTTCTGACGCAATAAAGTTCTCTTTTAGCTCCTTTTCTATTTTAAGCTTCATCACCACTTTATCCCCCTTTATTATCCTTTTGAATATCTACCTCGATCCTTCCGTTTACAAAGACTCTCTAATGTCTTCTGGAATATGGGTCTTCTTGTATCCCATAAGATTTATTCGTGTCCATGCCTCTTTAGCCAAAGTTCTCGCTTCTACTAAAAATACTCTAATAAACGACCCTGCTACAAATCAAGCAATCGAATCCATAGTCGTTGTTCTATCAACCGTTTTATCCATCACCTCTTTAACTCACATAGTTTTATGCATCCAGAACTATGAAGCTAATGGCAGCCCTGTTGATTTTTTTGATGTCCTCTTTTTTACTGCCGTCAGCTCTGTAACTGGCCTTAAATCCGATGTTGCCCCTGATAGCACTTTCACAAGGCTAGTTTCCATAACTGTCTTGTTTCTAGGAATATTTTGGCTCCCTCAAAGAATGTCTAAAGTTTTTTCATTAATCAGTGACCGCATCCCTTGGAATACTTCATACTCCCCAGAACCAAATCAAAAACACGTTATTATTATTGGCGACATTTGGTTTAGCTCGCTATTCGAATTTTTACGCGAGTTTTACTGTGAAGATCATGGCCCTCAAATAGTAAATACAAACGTAATCCTCATGAGTGAAAATCCCCCTTCTAAGAAAGTCCTCTCACTAATCAATAATCCTGTTTATACCAACTCTGTAAAATTTGTTTTAGGCTCCCCAACATCATATAACGACTTGGAAGCTATAAATGCCCATTCATCTAGCTCTATTTTTGTTCTTAGTGATAAACTTTCTAATGCCCAATCCTTCGATGAAGATTCCAAAAAAATCATGATTTGCTTGGCTATAAAACGATTTTTGAATTCGAAAAATGCCTCTGTTCCTATTTACGCCCAAGCTTTGATGCCAGAAACATCCCTACACCTTGACTATATCACTAAAGACGTTATTTGCATTCCGGAGCTACGTTTAGGATTATTATCAGTAGGAATAAACTTGCCTGGATTTTCTTCTATGCTTCAAGGCCTTTTTACTTCTATTCCCGACAACATGACCTACCAGCTGTCCAACGCTGTCAAATCCAGTAACTATTCTTCTTACCTAGATGAATATATTTCAGGCCTTGGCCAAGAAATTTACCCTATACAATTCTCTCCCTTTTTTAAAGGAATGAGATTTTCTCTCGCTGCTAACCACATATATAAGAATTTTAACTCTATTTTGTTTGCCATCAAAATTAACCCTGAATTCTTGTCAGGAGAATCTGATGTCCCAGTTACCGGAACGGACGATTGCATCTATTTGAATCCATCCAGCTATGTATTATCTGGGCTAGAAACTGGTTTCATAATTTCTACTGATTATTTCGTCCCAACTTCAATTAGATTAGCAAAGAAGTCTACAATTTCATCCTCATATGACTCTTTTAATGAATCTGAATCTTTACTCGCCGAAAACGAATCTGATTTATTAGCCTCTAATATTTTCAAATCAAAACTCGGTACTAATGTTATGGACTCTGTCGGCATTAACAAATTAGTCAATCCTAAAAAAGATGATTCTAGTAATGTCAATAAAACTGTTCCTCTTGATAACAAAGTCTCTGAAATTGAAATATCTGATCAGTATGAATCTACAAACCTCATAGACGAATCGATTGAAAGCATTAAAGACAATAATTTAGACACTAAGTCAATTAAATCTTTTAATGATGAACTCCCATCAACATCCGCGCTTTTAGATCAAGAATCAACCTCTCCTCAAAACCTAAATCAAGAACATCCTTCAAACAAACCGCATGATGTTATTACTGGCTTAGAATCCAATACTCATCTATCCCCCATCCCAAGTATCTCTATATTGAATCCAAAAGATACTAAAAATAGCTTAAATTTATCTAAACCTGAAAAACTTTCCACTTCAACAGATTCTTATCCAAATAACGCATCTGTGCAGTCCTCTAGCCTGCTGTCTTCTACTATTAACAAGGTCAACCAAAATAGTTCTACTGGTTTAGATGAAAACCCCGACTATCAGTTTACTAATCATTTAGTCATATGCTGCACTGGCAACTCCTTCCCTACGAGCATGGAATACCTAATTGGCAGTATTAGAACCTCAACTCATGGTGCTTATACATATAACAAAATCGCTGAAAGCTTAAAATCAGCATCAGAAAGTAAAATACAAGCGCCTTCAGAAGAAAGTATGTTTGACAACAAAATGTCGTACTTTTTTGGAATTTCTAGCAGTAATAAAGAAAAATTGAACTCGACCTTAAAAAGATCTGAAAACAACAGCTTATTCCCAAATATGCAGCCAATTGTATTCCTTTGCTCTTCATTGCCTGATGATGAAACTAAAAAACTTCTAGAGCATTATGGCTCAGTTTATTTTGTCGTTGGCACCCCTCTTTCGAAGCATGGATTAATTAAGGCAAATATTACTTCAGCATTGAAAGCTATTGTCCTTTTAAGCAACAATTTGGGCAGTTATGCTGGAAGCAGCTCTTTATCTAATAAAACCGACATTAACATCACCTCTTCTGACTCTCCAACTCTCTTAACTGCATTGAACATTGAATATTTAACTATGAACAACAAAAATTTCTCAATGCACATTGAATTTAATTATAGGGAAAATATGAAATTTATTGGATCTAATAGTGAGCTTGTTATTAATGAAGAATACATTCAGTCATTTTTCAGACCTTGTTTTATGTCTGGAAATTGCTTTGCGCCAGTAATGCTTGATACACTAATCTGTCAATCTTTCTATAACAAAGACTTGATTTCCATTATCAAGAACATGATCTTCCCATATGGCGATATAACACACGACGTAGAATATTCTAAAATGGTTTCTTCTGGGCTACCAATATCAGAGCTCCCTAAAAATAAGAGACTCAACAAATCCAGCTTAGACAGTAGCGTTTTTATGATACCAGTCCCAGATCGATTTGTTGGAAAGAATTTCTCTGTCGTTTTCAGCTACTTTATGTTCAAACATAAAACAATATGCTTGGGGCTATATAGAAACAGCTTAGATGTTCTTTATGGACAGAAGCTTAACAATACCAACGAAGAGAGACTCTCCAATGAAAGTGTAATTGAAACTCATCTCAACACTGATGCAGTTAATTATTTCGTTGCAAACCCGAACCCATCTACAATTCTAAATTCTTCAGACAGGATTTACATTTTATCCGAATCGATTCCAGAGGAACTCTCATCGCAGAATTCTTAGATTTATTAGTCTTTTTTTCTGCTAATTCAGAATAAGTGCTGAAAATTTTTATGAATTGAGAAAGAATCCTATTCTTTTTTGTATGAATTATTCAAAATAGTAATATATAAAATTTTTATCTATCCATTTTTTTTATTGTATACTTTCATTAAGCGGGTATATTATTTATTAAACATTAATCCCAACCGAGAAAAAATAATTGTGAGAATATATTTTTAAATTCAAAAATTCCAGTAGAAACACCAGCAGGTGGTTGGGGAGCTCTTTTGAAAATCAAATATTTACTTACAAACAACACAAGTTATTGATTTATTAGAGTGAAAATCCATCTCATTTATGTCGTTTGGTGAATTTTAAATGATAGGAAATTGTAAACGAAAATAATCGTATAAGGGTATAAAAAAAGATTCAAGCTAAAGCGCGATAAAAAAAAAATACATATATAATAAAAAATATCGTATAAGAGCATATATAATTTAAGTTTATTAATTCATAAATTAAGAAAATGCTTCCCTAGTCTAGTTATAAAGGTATAAGTCTAAATAAATAATAAATAAGCATATTCTAGAGCATTTTTTTTGTCTGAGTGTTTAAAAGCATAATTTAATAGTATACTAAAAACTATTAAAAAATATTTAAAAAGTTAAAAAATATTATAAAAATAATTTTTCAACCGACCCTCCTCCGCCGCTCTAGCAGCTCCATACCCACTGGACATTGGATCAAGGGGGCTGATGAATCACTTATACTTTGAAGTATAATTGTTCTGGGCACGCGGATGCTGTTCAAAAATTTGGCTGTTTCTAGCTCAAAATTATGATCGGCTGTGCCAGCTCGAAGCCGGCTCGAAGATTGCTTAGACTCCCCCCCTCCCCAAGGGGATTGTCAACTATCCCCAACCGGGCTTCGTTGAAATATGAAAGTAAAAAATTTTAGTCAGAACCGATCGTCGCTGGTATGAACCGGCCAATTGTTGTTTGTTAAATTCGGGGAATTGCGTACTTTTTTTTTCTCGGTCAGGCTAATTAAAACCGTGCACCAAACTTCGTAAATAGTGGATAGTAAATAAGAAATAAAAATTTTATAGCTTCTCTAATCCTATTGGCTCGCACAAGAAAGATTTTCTAAGGGAGAGAGAAATGCCATCGACGATGTTCTGGAACGATTACCAAGTGTACGCGTATTTCATCTCTATCGGTTAAACGCGCACTGCACGTTGTTCTGTACTCTTGTATAAATATTTTTATTCTTTTTTCGTTCTTTTTTTGTCTAAATAATCTAAACAATAAGAAGTCTATTTGCAAATAAATTTATTATATGATAAAGATTAAAATGTTTCATTTGTTTTTCAAAATAGAGCAAATAAAATCGCGAACGATCCCATATTTGGATTTAATGTAATAAAAATGTCGTTTTTTTTAATGAGTTTTATTAGTATACTTATAAAAAAAATTATTAACTACAAGCGTGAAAAATTTATTAAAAAAATGAAATCGGTAAATGATGCGACCTCTATTTTGGACCAAAGATGTGTACATAAAAGAGCTTAGTGTTTCAAAATTGTAAAAAATTTTAATCTAAAGAATTGTGTTTGAGTCCCAGATGAAACGTTTAGTTTGAGTTGAGGAGATGTCATTGATTGCAGCCATTTCTTTTTCAGTCAAAGTAATTTTCTGAGATTCGAAGTTTTCTATTAGTCTTTTTTTGCTTGAGGATTTTGGGAGAATGATAGCTCCATGTTGCATACCCCAGGAAAGTAAAATCTGGGCAATGGAAGCTCCGTGATTTGAGGCTATTTCATCTAATACTGGGAGTTTATGACTTCCATCGACCAAGCTTCCTTCACCCAAGCTAGAATATGCCTGGAAAGCAATACCGAGACTTTGCGAATATTCAACGAGATCTTTAGTGAATAGCAACGGATGGAATTCGCATTGGTTTACCGTTGGTAGCACCCTGGCATAATCCTTCAACTCGCTCAAATGTCTTATTTGATAGTTACTGACGCCGATGGTTCTGATAAGTTTTTTTTCTTGCAAATCCTCAAGGGCTCTCCAGTTTTCGATGCGGTTCGCTTTATTTTGAGGATCTTGTGGATCGAGACCTTTAGTTCCTGGTCAATGTATCATGTACATGTCGATGTAATCAATCTTGAGCTTTTGTAACGATTCTTTAACTGCTTTGATAGTATTATCATACCCAATACTTGCTAATGGTAGTTTACTGGTAATCCAGATATCGCCACGCTTAACTCCAAAAGATTCGTCAGAAAAGATTTCTTGAAGAACCTCGCCAATCATATCCTCGTTGTTGTAAACAGATGCGGTGTCGATATGGCGGTATCCGACTTTGATGGAGTCCTTTACAATAGCTTTCAGAGCATTTTTGTCTGTCACTTGGAGTGTTCCAAGTCCTACAGTTGGGATTTCTAGTCCATCTCTAAGTTTGGTAAGTCTTGGTGTGAAGGTCATTTTGTGTATTGTTAACTTTATTTTACTGTGAAATTTAATATTCGCGGATTGGTAGTGTTTGAAGCGATTTAAATACTTTTGTTGTATGTTTTTATGCTAAACGTAAATGGTAGTCTATTTATACTTTATCGAATCCAAAAGCATCCTAAGCCTAAAAAAATCTACAACATTACATTCATACATTCTCGAATACAAATCTATTGACATTAACTATAATAATTATTTTTATTCAGGCTTTTATCCAACTCTTTGCTTCCAACATTGAATTTACCTATCGAACATTCTCAGTAAGCATTGCTAATAAATTGAACAGATTGTTCATATTTTATTTTATTTTTTATACTCGTTTATTCATGCAAGTGGGTTTATCTAATTTGAACTAGCTAAAAATTCTCGTTAGCTAAATTTGTAAATTGTTTGCGCCATTTTTAGTTTAAGGTCAAATCTCAAAAAGGGAAGTAACTCGGAATACCGAATTTTTTGAAAGCTTGGTGGACTATTAATTTGCTAAACTTTATTCCAAGTTTTTTATCAGTAATGTATTATGAGGATCAGTCTTTTAGTCATTAGTTTTTTCGCCATTCGCCCAAACCATTTTCATAATCATCTGAATAATACAGAAATTATGGCTAATTATATTAGTAAGCACAAGTTTAAATTTCAATAAGTATTTGCTAGAGTATAATTACGCCATAGAATTCAGATTATTACCCCTTAATCATTTCCCAACAAACACTCTTAAAAAAAACGAATTTACTGATTCGTTTATGATTTATAAACAAAAACATTATTTGCTGCTATAATACAATAAACTAATGATTGAAATAGCCACGGAATTTAAGTTTAATAGCTAAATGCAGCTGGCTATATTTGATAGTTCAATAACAGTCAACCTCACGTGAAAAGGTTAAACCTTTCACGAAAATTAATAAGTTTATAATCTACTATACTTATCAGCTACACACAATAAAATAACAAAAAACAAATATCGATGTTCATTTAAATGTTAGATTGTAATAGAATAGCAGCAAATAACAAATATGCTTATAAATTGAAAGCGAATTAATAAATCCTTTTTTAAAAAAAAGATATGATAGGAAAAGACTGAAGTAAATTTCTTTTGAACAATTATTTGAAGATTCCAAAAAATTTTTTTGAGTTATGTCGTTTCAAAAATTCATCTGAAGTTAATATTGTAGGGATTGAGTGACCGTTTTTTTTGTTATTATTATCTGGACTACAAAATAAATTGATCTCTTGAAGTTGTATTTTAGTAAAGAAAATTTTGATTACTAAAAGAACGAATATGCGTATTGTGTGATTGCGGTCATATCAAAACATATTTTTAATTATTTTTCTGAAAAGTCTAAAAAATTTGTAAAAAAAAAAAAATTTTCTCTTAAAAAGTGCTAAGGTAGCTCAAGTTCCGCTTTGATAATCACCCTTGCGTTATTCAGAAATATTTCTTGTTTAATTTAAGGATATTTTTATTTGAGGTACAGACTAAGTTGAATCAACTCTTTCATGAATACAATAGTACTGGATAACTAACAATATTTATGGTTAATTTATTAGCCTAATTCACAATTGGTACTAGTACTTGAAATTATTTAGTGATATTGCGAAAAATTAGATTTTTATGACTATTTCAAAAATATATAGAACATAAAAGTACCATATTACGCCATTAGATTGAAAAAAAATTTTTTTTCTCATAAAATTTAAAAAGTATACTTTTTCTAAAGATTTATAGATACCCAAAATTTGCCAAAAATACAAATTTTAAATCCAATATATTGTTTATGCAAGAAATATACAAGTGAATTTACACTGACTAAATATTATAATAGTAAACAATTATTCGATTATAGAAAAATATTCTACTTCTAATATTTAATTTGATTATTTATAAAAATTTTTTCTGAAATAAATTCAGCATTTAATTTAATTTATTTGATAAAATTTATAATATTTTCAAACACCTAATCCCAAAAACAATAAAAATAATTTTTTGCTAAGTTCATATTATTTTTTTTAATTTTTGTGTACTCTGCTTTAGAATCGCGTCTATTGATATTTAAAATTATTGTGTTTAAATATTAAATCAATATAAATTGTTCTGTGAGGTAAATTATTTTAAAAATACAAAGTTTATTTATCAATATTCACTAGGTAAAATGGTATTAGCAACGAAAAAAATTTTAATTTTTAACCATAATCCTCAGTAAAATAAGCAAAAATTTAAAACAGTGGGTCTAAATAGAGCAAGAAAGTTAGATTTGGGCCAGAAATGTAAATTTCATAAATAATAAAGATTCATTGAAATATTATTCTACATTTGGTATATATTATAAACTACATAAATGTTATAAGAAAAAATAATAATATGTCGTTATTTTAATGAATCACAAAGATATTTACTATCCTTGTTTCGGAAATATTTTATAACAATGTTTGGATAAATACAATTAGTGAATTTAATTAAATACTGTCATGTTGAATGCAAAAAATCGAATTATATCATAAAATATTAAATAAAATGAATAAATAAATAAGTTAAATTATGTGACAGGTAAAAAATAATATTTAATTTTCTCTATATATGAGTGTTTTTTAGCACACATGATTATTTCCCTCCTAGTAATTATCTTGCATATTATTGTTGTAAGCTTAAGTAAAAAATAGAGCACAATAAAATAATTCTATGATTACAAAAAAAAGTATTTGGTGAGCTGTTAATTATTAATAAAGAAAATAAAATATTTGATATCAGTGCGTATATTTTTAAACGTTTTTTTTAATCACGGAATTTTTTTGGTACGATAAAAATAAATGAAAATATGCGGTAAAGTAAACTAAAAAAGTAGCAAAGTTAGTACAAGGCATAAAAAAACTAATATTCTAATGCATATAAATTCCTCATCCGGTCTATTGGCTGCGTACCTAAAGGAAAATCGGATCAATCCACCAACCGAAAGATCCTCCAAGGCATTGCTTCAAGTAGGCTGGATGACTGAAGTTACGAACAGTCATGGAATTAAGCACGTTCTAACAGAATTGAATTCGTTGGGATCATTGAGCTCCTAGTCAGAGCCTACATCTAACAGGATCAATAAAAAATAGGCTCCTACCCAAAAGTGGGAATGATCGACCTGGTTCTCCAACATAGCTGCTAAACGTCTGAGATCCGTATTGCTGTCGAACGCTGGATTTGTGCACAGACAACATCCCAGACTGTGCTAAACGTATCAGTTCCTCCTGTTTCTAGAAGTACTTCATCTGGAATCGCTGATCTTTGCCTTCGCTATCCCCGAACAAAGTTAGTGCAACGCTGTGTGAAATTTCGGTATAGTGTACTTAGAAAAGTACACTGCTTATGCCCCTAAACCACGGCAAGGTATTTCACTCTTACGCGGAGGTTTTACTGTATTTCATATTCAATATAGCTGGATTTACTATTATTAAAAAATACACTAGTAATTGGCCAGATCACTTGCAATATATAAATCCTTTAACCCTTTCTTGCGTCGACGCTTTATAGCTTATCTATAAATGATAATTGGATAAGTCAAATATAGAATTTTTTATTGGAATATTATAATTTATCAGCCAAAAATTAATTATTATCTAATATTAATTTATATTATATTCATTTTGTTGGATAATTTTGTTAGTTCAAAAAAAAAAAGCTAACTGCCCCTGAAAGCGTTAATTAAATAAAATTAGATAAAATATCAGTCTTAGGCAATCAATTTAACGGAAATTTCAATTAATTTTAGTATAATCTTAGTATTCAACTATTTTCAACTATAGGAAAAATTTTAAATGACTAATAAAAACTTTTAAGCAAAATGTTAAATTATAATCATATGATTATATTGGTGAAAACTTATAAAAAATTCATTTCATTAGGTTAATATTCTTTTGAAATAATACAACTATTATAGATCTGAAATATTTTTAGGTCTAATAACGCTGTATAGATTTAATTTAGGAATCAAATCAATGCAACCCCCCCCCCATTATTGCGAATTTATTTTATTTGAAATAATATTATAACTGTACTCACATTTTAACAAATTACCTTTAAAAAATATCTATCGTTAATGGATTTACAACTTAGTTTATTGATTTTTACATATAATCTTGATAAAATTAAGAATTTTATGTGAATAAAAAAAGCATGTTTTTCATAAATTTAGCTTGACTGGTACCTCTTAGCGCTAAATTTCATAAAATACTATTTACCAGATATTTTTATCATAAGCGGAACCTTTTTTTCTTGGAAATATAATTTTTTTATTATTATTAGGCAAAAATATTGGTTGTATCAAATAAACCATTAGATTTTTTTTTAATATTAATTAAAAATAAAGGTAAAGTTGCAAAGTAGGAAAAACTTAAAAGGAAAATTTCCGCTCCTCAAAATAATCTCACATATATCCTATATTTATTATCTTATGATACAAAAAATTTGTATGTTGAAAGGGCCTTTTATTCCTTGGAATTTCATTTGGTAATAACTGTTGGGTCGTGATATTGGCTAAATTTTTTAATCCATTTGATATTAGATTCTAATCGAATTTAAGCCCGAGATAGAAATTAAAATGAAGAGAAATTTTAATAAATGTTCCGCTCTTCAAAATAATCTCTCATGTACATTTTGGTACAATAGAATTTGATCATTGTCCACTGATAACCAAAAAAGAAAGTAAATCTAACACTAGATTAAATATTATTGTTTTATATTTAAATAACTATTTGAAATAAAAGTGTTCAATTCATTAAAATTTCTATACAAATATACTGGTAAATTTTTCTAAGAAACTTTTTTATTTTAGTTTTAGATCAACTAAGTTGTGATTAGTTTTATTTTTAGCAAATAGAAAATTTGCAAGTTCCAGACAAAAATTATCAGATGAATCATTGGCAAAAAAAAAAATTAACCTATCCTAACGAAGAAAATGTTGACATCTTGTGGTATAACATTTTAAATTTCGACATTTTCTGATGTAACTTTTAAAATGTCGACTTTTATAGAACAAACTCTATTAATAATAACAAATTAACAATTTTATTTTGATAATACAAATAATTCAATACAATAACGAGGTTCCCAACTTTTTTTTTCAGTATTATTATTAAGCAGAGATCTTTTTGCAATGCACAATAATAAAAAATTATTAAACTTTTCTCTTCCTTTAGAGGAGAATAAGGTAAATATTAGAAATTTAGGTGACAGCGAGCAAGAAGAGGCCCATCTAGAGTCAGTCGAAACAATGCACTCAGAATAGACTGGATCAATCTCTTTCAATAACCCTAGTGCTCGAAAGCAATATGAACCTCAACAGGTTTGGAGCTTATTAGAGGAGGGCCAGATTGATTAATCTTATATCTGGGAGTTCACTTTTATTATAAATAATTCTAGATTCATGCTTTAACTATGAGGTAAATGATATCATTGAATTCAGTTTGGTGAGACGAGTTTAATTAAATGACTAGTTGTAAATTCAGCTTTCCAGCCTACTCGAAGCAATACGTGGGTCGATCTTTGGGTTAGCTGATTGCCTTCATTTCCATTTAGGTACGCAGCTGGTAGACCGGGATTGAAATTTAAAGCCATTCTGATTATCTTGTTTTAATGCCTTGCACCATCTTCAGAATTTTTTAGTTAAAATTACTACATAATCTCTAGTATTTTTATAGCACTAATATAATTTCTTTTGAAAAGTAATAAAAGCGACAATACATATAAGAAAAATATTGACGCCTTTTTCATCGTACGCTTCTCTACTCATAAACATTTTATGAAAAGGTACGTAGGCAAGCTTTAACCATTTAGATACGATTTTTGGCGCTAGCCAATAACGTACGGAAATAAAAAGCATTAAAAATTCGGATTTATTAATCTTCTTTGCAGACTCTAAACAATCCATTTATGCACTCAAACGGTCGAGTTGCGTTTAAGATGTTGAAAAGATAACACCATTTGAAAAGCACGTTTTTGTATTGCATTTTTGTGAGATTTTCAACCTTGATTATTATATTTTTAAAAAATACAAGTTCTTGTTCAATTCATAATATTCAGCTATAAACGATGCCAAATATGCTAATAGATAAAGATTACAAAGATGTTTTTCAAAAAAAAGCTAATTTTGTTCGTTGCGAACTCAAATGTTAAAAAAGTATATATACTAACCCAAGATCTTATATTTAGAAGTAATAATTCTATCTTTTATTTAATTACTTTTTACTAAAAATTCTTTATTGTTTGCAAGGACCAAACCTGCTAGTTTTTTTCTATAATTTTATATATTTATTCACTTTAGTCTACCCTAAAAAAATTTCAGATAAATCTATATTGAATACAGACATGGAAGTTAAAAATCACAATGTTGTCCCGCTGAGAAGGATTGGCATTCTCACTGGCGCCGCTGTTTCAATCTCACAGATGATAGGCTCTGGTATATTCTCAACTCCATCTTCAGTTCTAAGTTTAGTCGGTGCCCCATTGATGGTTATTATATTATACATCCTGGGAGGATTTATATCTCTTGGAGGTGCTTTATCTTTTATTGAAATGGGTGTTATGTTCCCAAAAAATGGCGGAACTTTACGGTATCTCGCTCACAGCTTTAAAAAACCAAGACTTCTCCTCAGCTACTTGTTCGTGTGGAGTATGATTATTTGTATTAGACCAGGATCTATAGCTGCTAATGGCCCTGTGACTTCAAAATTCATAATTTACGGAATAGCTGGTGGACCTAACCTCAAAACAGAATACCCTACTATTTACAAACACGCTGATTGGATTTACCGTGGTATCGCTGTTCTAGCTATATCTTCTGCTACTCTTATTTGTATGCTTAGTGTAAAATGGTCGCTAAGATTAATTAATTTACTTACAATCATTAAAACTGGTTTGCTCCTAGTTCTTAGTATTACAGGAATTTTGTGTCTCGCTGGAGCGATAAAATATGAAAAGAACGACAATTTATCGAGCGGCTTCAGCTTAGTCAAAAGTAATCTCGGTGGATACGCATCGGCTCTAAATAAAGTCTTTTATTCGTATGGTGGATGGTCTAATATTTCTTACGCCGTCGGAGAAATGGTCGACCCAGCAAAGAAGTTGCCTATTAGTGCTCTTCTTAGTGTTGGAGCTGTCACTATCCTCTACTCATTCTCCACACTTGCTTTCTTGGCCGTTGTCCCTCTCTCTGATGCTCTTGAAGCCAAAGAAGTTTTAGCTGCCGAGTTTACAAACAGAATATTTGGAAATACCTTCGGTAGAGTAGTTCTCCCAATATTCATCGGTTTGTCAGTATATGGCTCCATAGCTGCTCAAGTTTTCTCTGTTGGTCGCATTGTTTCATCTGCTGCTCAAGTTGGCTATATTCCTTGGGGCGATAGATTATCAAGATATAGTACTCGATTCAAAACACCTTTCAATGCTCTTATATTCAACTGGTTTATCACCATGGTCTATTTACTGGCTCCACCACCAGGGAACGCTTTTGACTTACTTGTTGATTTTGTTCAATATCCAACTTGGGTTTTTTATGGTTTCGCTGCCGTTGGATGCGTATATATGCGATACAAATACCCTGAATTCAAACTCCGCAAATTCAAAGCATTCTTACCACTCACTTGTATATTCATTTTGGTATCAGTTTATATCAGCATTTTCCCATTCATTCCTTATGATAAATCATCCGATGCCTATCCATACTATTTATCCCCAGTACTCGGTATCGTCACGCTCTTACTTGGATTTATTCCATACTACCTTAGAATGTATTGGTACGCAGACAAAAAAGGAGTGGATCTGACGAAATGGGTTGAAGAAGAAGAACAAGAACTTCTATTAATCTAAATACTGAACACTCTTCCGTATATAATATAATCACCCACAACACTTTATTCATCACTTGTTTTTTTTTCTAACCCCGATTAATAATTACATTCGCGGCTTATATCTATTTAGAGCTAATACCCTTTTTTTTATAACAATCAGCTTCTTATTTTTGTATATTTTTTAGTTCATAAATAATAAATGTGTTAATTTTAAATATTTTAGAGAAAATAAAAATCGAGAAACCCATAAAATAAAAAAAAAAGATTTTCAAATCTTTTTTTTTTATCTCAGTTAGCTTAGAAAACATAATTTAAAAGCTTATAAAAAAATATTAAAAAATATTAATATAATAACTTTTCAACTGACCCCCTCCGCCACTCTAGCAGCTCCATACCCACTGGGTATTGGCTCAAGGGGGCTAGTGAAACACTTATAATTTGCAGCACTTGTGCTCTAGACACGCAGATGTCGTTCAAAACTTTTGCTGTTTCCAGCTCAAAATTCTGATCCGCTGTGCCAGATCGAAGCTGTCTTATAGATTTTTTAGACTCCTCCCCAACCTGCTGCAAGCTAAGAACACCTGAGACAGCAGATCACATACTATTAGACTGCGCCAATTGGTACAAAGTACGGATTAAAACGATCGGCCTGTTCTTTCCAGCTTCGATCAGCATTGAAGCCAATTTTTTGTTTTCAAATTCCAATGAAGCCCGGTTGGGGCTAGTTGGAAAACTCCTTTGTGGGGAGTCTAAAAAATCTATAAGCCAGCTCCATGCCGGCGCCGCCGATCAAATTTATGAGCTAGAAACAGCCAGATTTTTGGACGGCATTAGTATTTCCAGATCACTTATACTAGAAAGTATAAGTGATTTACCAGCCCCCTTGAGCCAATGCCCAGTGGGTATGGAGCTGCCAGAGCGGCGGAGAGTAGTCGGGTGAAAATTTTTTTGAAAAAAATTTTACTTTTTTTTAACATTTTTATAAATTTTAGAATTAGTTTTAAACATTTTTTATTAGTGTATAAATAAATTTTCCGTGAAAAGAAAAAAAAGACTCCTCCTCAAAGAGTTTGCCAACTAGCCTCAACCGGCTTCGTTGAAATTCGAAAGTAAAAAATTTTCGTCAGATTGGATCGGCATCGGTATGAAACGGCCGATCGTCGTTGAT
>LSSN01003965.1:0-61760 GCA_001970855.1 Smittium culicis | reverse complement strand
TTTTCCTTATCTTTTATATTCTAATTAGAATCCGTCGCTTTGGGACTCTTACGTAAACGAGCGAAAAACTAAGATTTTGTTGGCTGATCTAATTCTACAGAAAAATATTCATACCTCTCAGCTATTGGCCAATAATTGCCAAGAAATCGGTGCAATATCTAGGCCAGCTACAATAAAATCGTCCGATAAATCTGCTCTTAATCAGATAGCCATTCTTCACGTTCAACCGTAACTGTATCCACTCACTAACAAGCAATTAAACTGTCTCCTCATAATACTATTCATCCTCCAAACGCCCTTTAATTAACCCACCCAAAATATAAATAGATTTAGAATGAGCGAACAACGTAACGATCCATTCAAATTATGGAGATCCAGAATGAACAAGATATTTATCCAAAGCTCAATAGAATCTAGCAACAAGGATAAGCACGAAATCTCTACCATCGCTCCTTCCCCTCAAAATGATGAAGATTGCATAAAATGCGAAAGTTGGCGCAACGATTTATTTAAAACTAGTAAGCCTTAATGCCTTCTCTAGTATTTTTTTTAGCTTACTTTTTCTAAGAATAATTTATACAAACTTTAATATTTAAGCTTCATTTACATAAATTTCTAAACACTTTCTAAAAATCGCCTTAATATCATATTAACTTTAAATAAAATTTGGCATTAAGGTCCTATAGTTATTTTCATGGCTGAAAAACTAGTCGAATCTGGATACAACTTCAATAAAAACTCCATAAAATGTCTGCCCTGCGACCAAGAAAGAACCGGCGGCTTCAGTCCTGATAGAGGTATTGATCTATGCTACAACAAGATCCCTTCAAAAAAAATCATGGAAGATACTCTAGCCCACGAAATGATACATGCCTATGATCACGTGTAAATATCCCTCTTCTCGATTATTATCATTTTCAAGCCCTATACTCATATATATCAATCAATTTAGCTATACATGAAAATTATTCTAAAAGTACAATTTATTCCCCTACTAGAAATTTCCAAGTAGACTGGTTTAACCTGGAACATCACGCTTGCTCTGAGGTAAAATTCCTAAATTTTTATACAATTTTTTTTTAAATAGCTCTATACTAAATAATTAAAAAAAAATTCTCTTATTAAAAAAAACACAGATTCGTGCTGCCAGCTTAAGCGGTGATTGTAGATTCGTTCGCGAGTTTTTAAGAGGCCAGTTCGGCTTTATCAAGCACCATCAAGCCTGCGTTAAGCGCAGAGCTATACTCTCCGTCATGTCTAATCCAAACTGCTCGTCAAAACGTGAAGCTGAGCTCGCTGTAAATAAAGTCTTCAAATCCTGTTTCACCGATACTCAGCCTTTCGACGAAATTTACTAAATTAACACACACACACACACATACACGCACCTATACCCTAATTATAAAATAAAAAAACTATATTTATACAAATTGTATATTGATTAAATAAAGTAGGGTAGGCACAAATTTCATCAGAATATATTTCTACTATAGAACAAACTATTACAATTTGGCTCCAAGAAATAGTTCATCTTGATTGACTTTCCATTTTTTTTATAAATTGTTAAGCTTTGAGAATTAAAATACAACCTCACCTACTTATTATCATCCATAACCTTAAAAATACCTTTAATTCTTCAAATATTTTGTTAAAATAACCTTTATTAGATTACTATGTTACTTAAAAATTATTTGGTAAATTTTTTATAGTCGTATGAAGTTAAAGGTGTATTTAGGAGTAAGCCTTATCCCCTCTTCACAATTCTTTTTTAATTACTTAAAATCAAGATTTATTACATTCCCATCCAGTTTTGATCAGTCGCCCATAAAAGTATACAACATTATCACATTATAATAAGGGAAACTTCTTGCTGGTTGCTATAAAAATTGACTACTATTTCAATAAACTTGCACATAATCATTTTCAATATTAATCAATTGCCTTATTTTTTAATTGATTGAATTAATCGCAAATTTAAAAATCATACTACAATTGTGATTTCATTATGATTCCAGGTTTTGCTTATTTATATTCTTTACTATGACTTCAATACGCTCCATACCTCGAATATTTCTTACAAATAGTTAAATTTTTATCAATTAATTTTGGCTATGCATTAAATCTCCTTCTTTATTTCTAAGTAAGTATACTAGATAGAAATTAAAATTGATAAAGAAAACGATTAGTTAATGATTTTAAACAAACTTCTGTTCTACCTCTCGTCGAGCTCCATATAAACAGATTATTGATGCAGTTCCATATATTTATATCTTTATCCTATTATACCTAAATTAGATTATTAAATAATAATAACTAAATAATAACAAAAGTATTTATAGCCCAACAATAAATGAACTCATTAAACGTATATATTTTCTAAAAAAATAAAAGCTTAATTTATTTAGAAAAGGTAGTATTGAAGTTTTAAACACTGTAATCAGTCGATTAATACATTATTCTTATATTTTGAATTTTTATAACTATAGTTCAGCTTAATTTTCAATTTTATTGTGTTAATATCGTATGATTGATTAATGAAAAAAAAAAAGCAAAAGATACCTAAATATTATTATTAGATACATATTAATATATTTTTTCAAAAAAATATGGTTGTGTAGTGTAATGGTTAGCACCCAAGACTCTGAATCTTGTAATCCGAGTTCGAGCCTCGGCACGACCTTAATTTTTAATTTTTTTTATTAACCCTTTCCCGTCCAGCACTCATAAAATAATCGAATTATTGATTCGCTATTGGTTTATAAATGAATTTATTATTTGCTGTATTAATTCGATAAACCAGTAATTCATAAGGCCTCGGAACTGAAGAACTATAACTTACCACAATTGGATATATTTTGTATTTGAAAAATTGCCTCGCATCCGCGAAAGGGTTAAAGCAAAGTTATCAAAATTTAAATAAACTCTGATTAATTAATTTTTAACCGTCTTTTTCATTTTCTTTGTATTATGAGATGTATAGTTTAGCAATGGAAATTCAATAGTAATATATTTATACAAGAACTCTTTTAAAAATCTTTTATTAGAAGCCTCTTTAAGGTGTACAACTCTGATATAAATAGGGATTATGATCTATTTCACAGGAGGTAAGCAAATACTGATTCAATAAATCTAGTTAAATTTTTTCAATAAAAAGAGAACAAGTTTAAGGCTCATTAAATTGTTGATTTTTGGTGAATAGCCAAAAACATGAAATTTGCTATAGTCATGAACGGATTAATTAATTAATTTTTTTAAAGAGTGCTGAAAGATAGCGGGGGTTAAAAGATAGAAAAAAATACATTTAATTATTATATCCAAAATTTTATAAACTTTAATAAGTATTTCTTAATTTACATTCAATATAAAGTTCATTGGGATTTAAAGTGCCTAATGTAGATTTTTAAACTGTTAATATAATTCATGGATAAATTTTCGTTAAAAAGCAACATATTCTAAAAATTAGTCTTATAGAACCCCCAAAATCCCTCAAAAATAGTAAAAAAATGAAGGATTATTTGATGTAAATAATGTTGATCAAATTATTCATCATAGATCTTATTAGACTAAATTCTTTTATTTTAAAGTAAATTGATAGAAATTAAAATAATTAGTCTTGTAGGAATCTAACTTGTAGTTTATATGAACTATAAGTTCGCTATTTTCATATTACAGTTATATCTTGTAACTATAGCGAAGTTTTTAAAATTATTATAACTTGTAATAAATAAATTCAATAAGTCTATGGCATAAAAATTCAATATTTACAACATTTTTGGTAAAAATATCAAAGTTATATGTAAGTAGGCTAGTTTTATATTCTTAGGCGTTTAAATATGGTTTTCATTTTCATTTCAATTATTTTATCAGTTTTTTTTATTAAAATGATATCTAAAAGGTATGAATAAATCACGCGCCAGTTTTTAATTTTATGGCAAAAATGGTTATAAAAACGTCATTTATGCAAGAGTAGTATTTGTATTAATCAAACTTTGGTAAACATTAATGATATTTAGTAAACATGCTTCAATAATTTTATTCGATAATATACATGATAAGGATAGTGGACAGCCACTGGGAGGGAAAATAAAGTTTTTTTACACGACTCTCTTGAAAAGTACTAATAGATAAGTAGAGATATGCACTTACTACAGGTATTGTAAAAAACATGTAGATAAAAATTCTATAGGCATGGGATTTTATATTTGTTTTTTAAAATATTGAATTTAAAAGGTTTATAGAGTTTATGCAAAATATTTAATTGTATATTTTCTTTTCAAAAGTAAGCTTTACACCTTCAAGTTAATGGAAGAGGGTCGATAAAATGTGTTTATTTGCTGTCAGTGATATATAGTTTGTTTATAAACCTCTTAATTATTAAGCGTAGTTATATAAAAAAAATTATACAGCCAGTTAATTTAATGAATTGTATTTGGTGTTTATAGATCATTATCAACAGATTTGATAAAAAGCGTGGCTATATGAAAAGGTCAAAAATTCTAAATATTGCAAATTTAAAGTCGCAGATCACTCATTTTCCTTCTTCTGTGAATAAATATCAACAATTCCGTTTTGTTAAAAACAATTGGTTTTGATTAGTATTATAATTATATGATTTTAGTAATCGAATTTTAATTTAAATATGGACCAAAATTAATTAATAGTAATTAAATGATTTTTAGAACAAACTAAAGTTCAATAATCGTAATATAATAAAAAGGACGAGTGCTACAATAAATTTAAATTAGAATTTCTTTTTTTTTTTAAAAAAAAAACCTTCATTGTAAAAATTTAGCTAACTTGACTATACTATACTTATTAAAATTTTCAAATATAATCTATACACTATTGTACTTTTTAAATATACTATTTAATAATGACAGTCGATAACGATTATTTTGTTGATTCGAAACCTATAAGGCTTCCTCAAAGAACAACATGGAATCACTGGTAATTTTTATACTATTGAATATCATTTCATTTGTATTAGAAAAGAGTCTTAAAGTTAGGTTAATTTCGTAATTAACAATGTATGAGTATACAATAAATTAATTCTTAGGCAGCTTAGAGACGTTATATTATGCCCTTTCGATGATAGTTCGATTTATTCAATATACAGGTCGAACATATATAGATATGACATTGAAATGAGAAAAGTAAGTATATTTTTATAATTTAATATTATCAAACTATTCTAATTATAATGCTATTGATATTTAGTCTGTTAAGGTATTGAAGGAACTTCCGTTCGATCCTGTTTCTGTATCAGTAAAGTAATTAAATGATTAAATATACATATTAAAATAAAGTAAATTTAAGATTAATTACAAGATTGATATATTGTTTATGATTTTGAATATAAAATATAAATAAATTAGTAAAGAGTATGTAGCTGCTGGCGGCCAGCGAGGCGAACTAGCGATATCAAAGTTTGGAAGTAACGAAGACCCTATTTATTTCCATACAGGTGGTTCAATAAACAATTTTGTTTGTTTTGATTCAAATGTAAAGTCCGAAAGCAGCAGTGCAAAGGGGTTTGAAGGCTTTGGTGGCGAAAAGTCGAACATGCTCGGAATTGATTTCAGAGACAGTCCTATCGAGCTTTTCGGCTCTAGCAGCACATCTACGTACAATGGCAATTCCAGCATTCTTGTTTGCAATAACGACAAGACAATAAAGGTGCTTTCTCTACCTAACTTGTCTATAGAATACCAAATACACTTTGACACACCAATAAATCATGGTAACAATAAAAAATACTATCAAATAAAACTTGCAACATTAATAAAAGAAATTAAAAATTAATATGTATTTATTTCTTTTATTTAGCATCAATTAGTCCAGACAGGTCGAAGATGATAGCAGTTGGAGATACGAATGAGGTATTTCTGTTCAACAAAAATGGAAATTCGTTTGAAAAAACGGCAACTCTAATAGGTTCGAATGACGCATCGTTCTCGTGTGACTGGAACCAGCTATCGACAGTTTTTGCGGTCGCCAGTCAAGACGGGTACGTGAATTTGTGGGATATAAGAATGTCGAAAAAGATGCCTAGCCTCGAAACAGTTCAAGTAAAATCATGAATTCTATATCTAATTTTTTCAATTTTATTCTATATCTATAAGTGAAGGGGATCTTTTCTTCACAATCAAGTACACCCAAACGTTTTCAATAATTTAACAATCTGTAATAAACTGAATTTGTATATATTTATATTTTTTGATAGATTGGCGGTGCACGTGGAGCTTGTAGAAACGTAAAGTTTAGCAGAAGTGGGTCAGTAGACCTGCTTGCATACTCAGAAGTAATAAATTTTTATTATTCCAAAAATTACAATTTTGTTTAAAATTTTAATTATTAAAACTTCATCTATATATCATTTAAAGCATTGTGTTTGATTTTTTCTTACAACGATTTTAAACTTAATGTGATAATAAATAGCATGCATCATACGTCACAGTGGTTGATGCGAGAACGTTCGACAAGAAACAAGTTCTGAAACTTAGTAGCGAGGAAAATGACCTGCAGATAACTGGACTAGAATTTTCGTACAATAGCGAGAAAATATTTGTCGGAACTGAAGATTGTATTTTGGACTATAAGATATTAACTAGTAAAAGACGAACTTTTTCGTTCAACCAAATGATTTAGGAAATATCCTGAGAAAAAAAATATTGTAAATATTTTTTTTTAACTCGCAGGGGGATAATCTATACCATAATTTTTGTTATTAATTATTGGTAAAATTAAAACGAAAAAAGAGGAGCAGAGTAAGAAGAAGCAAAACCTGAATAATTTGCCTTATCAAAAAAGAACTACATAATCGCTTTAATTTCGTAATATTATTTATTTTCCTCAATAATTATATATATAAACTGGTTTGAAAGACATGTAATAAAATGATTAATTAAAAAAAAGATTATTGTTGCTATTTAATATTGTTTTTTAAAAATTGTAAGATGGAAAAGAATGTTATAGGGGATGGGGAGTATGAATAATTAAGTTAATGTATAAAGTACAGTCAAAAAAAGAAGAGAAAGAGTTAGCTTAGTTTAGTTACGGAGGTTATTAGGGGTATAAGCTCCATTATATAAAGCGGGATCGACCCAGTTGCTTTGATTGTTAGCACCGCCGTTTTTTGGGTTATTGTTGTTATTTGACAAGTTTCTTAGATTGTTGTGAGGAGCAGGGGGAAATTGTGCGGTTGGGGGGTAAATTATTGGAGTTTGATTGGAGTTATTATTGTAATTATAGCCATAGACAGGCGGATTCATAGGAATATGGCCAGGAGGGTAGATTGGTTGAGGTATTAACGGTGTAGTTTGTGGCTTTCTCCTGAATCCTTTACAGCAAAGTAGTGATAAAAGTAATTGTAGTAGTTTGTAAACAATAAAGAAGACAATTAATGCAATAACAATTCCTAAAGGAATTGCAATTAGTAAGCTTCTTTGGAAAATAAGAAGAGCTGAGTAGAACCAATTTGTTCCTTTACATGACCCTTTTCTGCAAAAAGCATTTAAACCACAGCTGGTACCTTCAATAAAAGTGCCTGAAATAAGCATGCAGATAGACCTAGAGGACGATGATTGACATTGAAAGTCGCAGAGATTTCCAAAAGTACCTATTTTGCAGTATTTGTTAAATCCTTCTGAGCCACTTCTTGCGGAGCACTGAGCGTCACGGCTTGTACAAACTCCACTTGCACATTTTAAACCAGAAGAGGTTCCGCAATTTGTGCCATCTTCAACGTGTGAATCAGGAGGGCATTCAGCGCTGGTACCATCACAGACATCTTCGATGTCACATTCTCCATATTTAGGTCTGCATACAGTATCTTTTGGTAAAATTTTGCAGTCTTTGCAGCATAAACTGTTTTTATCTAAGCATTGGGCACCGTTTTTAAGTTTACAAGTTTGCCAGTCACAGCACGGGTTTGATTTACAATCATCGGAAGTGCCACAGTCACATTCTTCTCCTGCTTCCAATACACCATTTCCGCACATAGCTATACCTAGCACTGGTTTAGTACCAATGTCGCTAAGACATTTAATAGCTTTAGAGGCTATATTGTTACATATGTATTTTATTGAGCAAGGGCTAAAGTCGTTTGTAGCGACTGGGCTTGATGGATTCATAATAAATTTCCCGTCGCAGCTGCAGCTGGAGGTACATGGGCAGCAGTCAGAGCAAGCACCACCATTACAGTTACAGGTAGAGCCGTTACAGTCATGAACAGCACCGAAGTTATGGCCGATTTCGTGAGCAATAACTTTGAATTCGTCTCTGGTTGAAGAAGATACTCCTGTTCCTGAATAGTAGCCACCACCCGCACTATTTGAATTTGTGGAAGAGGTTTCACAAACAGAACCTAGCCATGCTAAGCCTACATCAGAGCCAGATGGGCAGTTTGTTAATAAGTGCCAAAGGCCAGCCCCATCGTCTTTTCTACCACCGCGCCATTTACTGAAATCGCTTAATCTGTTGCTGAGAGGGTAGCTAGTTAAACAATCACGATTCCAAGGTCTAGATGTATCTGCTGTTGAGGAGCAAGCACTATCGACAACTTCCATATATATTAGCCCGAGTGCAATATTGAATTGGCGTTCGTAAATAGCACTAGCTTGATTCCAGTTGCTTAGAATTTGGCTTCTTGCACCTTCAGAGCCACCATATAAAGTGACATAAGTACAATCAGCAGCAGCGCCCATGTACATTATTTTTTTAGCGCTCAAACAACCGGCATCTAAGGCAGCTTGATCAGAGAAAGATGTAGTTTGCCTTTTTCTTAAAGTTAAGGAGTCAACCAAACCACCAAATGCATAGTGAGGATCATGTTCTTCAATCCTGTAGATTTTTCCAGGAGGGGGTTGAGTTTGGCAAGTACCACCGTTGCGAATATCGTTAGAGTTTATATTCTGGTTAACAAAATCGCTTTGTTTGTATATGATACTAGTTGAGTCTTTTTCATTCTCTGATCGATGAGAAATGCTGGTGATAGAGGGATCGAGGCTTCTTTTAGTTCTTTTATATACATCTATTGGTTTTATGTAAAAAGTTTCTCCATCGATATAAAAAGCACCATCAATTTTAGGTATATTATTGTTTTTTTGGATTGAAATTCTGGCCCAAGTTTCTTCTTCGTCGAATTCGTGACTGCTGCGTCTTCGAAAATCCTTTTCCCAAGATTGAAAAACAGAGGAGAAAGGATCAGCGTTTAAACGGAGCACTTTACCTCTATATAAACCAATATTATCAAGCGTCAGTAGCTTAGTTTTAGATTTTCCGTTTAAGCCAATGGAGCTGAAGGAGGCATTTGGATGAAGTAAAATGTTGTTAGGCTCTAGTATTAATCTATAAGTATTATTATAAGCATTTAAGTCCATATGGAATGAGTCTGAGCTCGAGACATCTTCTAATCGTTTGTCCAAAGTAAAAGATCGTTTTAAATATTCATTTTTCCGTAAAAGCAAGTCAGGAGAATTGGTAAAAGTGTGTATTTTTGGAGTTATGATAAATTGGTAATCTGAAATGGGAGGTGATTTTCCAATAGCAGTTACAGTATCTAAGGATAATATTTAATCTTGTGTTAAAATAGAGTTAGGAATAAAAAACTAGATGTTTTCAAAAATATATTTAGTTTTTTTAAATGAATGATAGAAGGCTTACCCAGTAGGAGAAAAGAAATTAAATAGAGCGAATTTAAATAAAAGTTAAGCATTTTGTGAAATGCCTTAAAATGGAGCGGGTAAGATAGCTTGCAACCGTTTCTAGAAATATGGCAGTTTAATTTTCGAATAGCTGACTGAATTTTTTTTTAGACAGGGTTATTTATTTACAAAAAAATTAAGAATAGGAATATGTATAGATGGTAGAATTATGACCTTTTGAAAATTGTAAGATGAGAAGAGCTAAAAAATAGACAAAGGAATGCTTTTGGTATTTAAAGCGCTAACAGCGTATAATTGCAAGGCAAATAGGCCACCCCATATAGCCCTAAAAATATCAGGTAAAGCCAAGGACAAAAAACTTGTGCTTTGTCATCTAACTTTTTTTATTTTGCTGCATTTTGTTAGCTCTAAATGGCTGAGCGCTTGGCAATTCTCTGCCACAAAATTAATTGATTTTGTCAATTTTAACGCACTATTTACTTTATTTTTACTTAATTTTATATTTGCTATACCTATTTATTATGTCATTTATTTTCACAGGCTTATTAATTCTTAGTTTTTAGCCCTTTGATATTCTCAGCAAAAAAAAAAAAAATTTAGCTGCCCCTATTCGTAATTGCTGCGTACAGTTTGACCTATAGGTACGCAGAAATAAATACCATAGAATAAACAATAATTGGTCAAATGACTCTACATATCAAGATTCTATTATTATTGGCTATTTTTCTCAATGGCTATTCCCAACAGAATAATAAAAATTATTACGGAGTGTTTTGATTAGACACAGCGAATGGCTCCTCTGGGGAAATCATGAATATTAGCTATTGGCTAAGACGTCGAGCCAATTGCCCTATATAATGGATGCGAAATATTCAAGTATTATAAATAGCACTAGGCTGAAGTGCAATTTTCAATAGCAATACTGAATTTCATTTATCGTTAATGTTCCTGAAACATAATTTTCGTCATGTGTACCAACACCTATTGCGCAAGTTCAATGTATATTGCCTTTTTTGAATGACCCAAATAAAGCTGCTGAATTCTCATGCCTCATCAAATCTCCGCTCTGTTAACCCTTCTGTAGGCAATAAACTATTTATGATCTACCAAATTTAGCCAATTATATTCAATAAAAATAAAACTATTCAGAGTCCATAAAAACAATTGGCTTACTATATATTTGCAGCAAATAATAAAACTGCTTAATAACCATAAGCGAATCATTAAATTCGATATTTTTTAGAGTGTTGGACGGGAAAGGATTATAGTATCGAATAAATCGTCATTTTCTTGAAATGATTTAAGTCCTTATACTTGACGAGCTAATGCTCTGGAAATTGTTTTTTTCCCGCTCTTATGCGAATCTTACCTAAAAACCCACGCCTTTATTGAAGATCACACCGATTGTTCATCAAATTAAAAATCGTCTAAAAACTATCCATGTTTTTTAACTATGTAAAATTTATACATTAACATTAACATTAACCCACGGCATATTTTCAAAAATGTAAAACTCAAAAAATGTATAATAATATAATGTGCACTCTAACGAAGGAAAAAATAATTGGATTCTAGTACCTTTATGATTAATATATAGCTATTTGCCTTGGCAAAGAACCATATTAAAAATTTTATCGATTTTAGTCAGTCTAGTCGGAATTAAAAAATCAGCACGTTCACGTAGAGAAGGCTATCGATCTCACTCTAAATCAAATATCAATCCCAAGTAAATCTTAATTCCAGCTTGTAAATATTTTGATGTTTCACGCCGGGTTACTACTAGAAAATAATCAGTAAAAGTTTCGATTAGAATCTGCAGCTTACTAATCAATTTTTTAAAATAAAAGAGTGTTAAGCTCTAAGCAAATACTAAAGGCCAAGTTCAACTATAACTAATTCAATATTAAAAAATTTAAATTGTTTGGCATCATATAGACGCAGATGAATTATTTTTGGATTTATTATGGCATTTCAATTTAATACCTTTTTACATATACCCACATTAAAAATATTGATTTTGACTGAAATTATTTTTACATCTTCAGTATTTTTGTTCATAAAAAATTATAGAACTTATTTTATGCTAGGGAGACATTCCGAGATTTCTCCATTTAACCGCTCAAAAAAAAAATCATACTGCGAAAACAACATTAGTTATAGAGAGCACATTTCAGTATATAAGCAAAATAATCCAAGTAATTTTTATTTGAACTGTAATATACGCTAATTGCAAAATGTAAAAGTTAACCCAAACTAAATTTTGAGTTAGATAAAATAAATTAAACTGTATTTTTTAAATTTTACAAGCATCATAGAGAAATTTAACACACATAATTAAATTTATTAATCAATAATATCATAGATTATTAAAAAAATAAATACATATAATGTATTTTTTCATATAAAAATTGAAAAAATCTCATGTTAAATATTGTAAAATGAAAGTTCAAGTGTAGCAAAATAAAAAAAAAAAAAATTCAAAACTAACTGTTAACATTTATCCAATTCATTGTATATTCTTATTTTCATTCAAACCCCAATTTATATAATTTTCAAAAATTATCTTTTTTAAAACAAACATTATAAGTGTACTGGAAATTTTTTAGATAAATGTGATTTTGTTTCGAGGATCGTAACTCTTTCTGTCAATAAATTCCTGCTCATTCGCATATTTTTTTTTAAATTTCATTTTTTAATTACTATGAAATAAATTAGTCGAGACAATCAATATTTATATCCACTTCAAATTTTAGAAATTTCGTTTCTAAGAACTAGGGCTTCTCTTCACCTAAGAATCTCTCACATTTGATATTCGAGTTAACTATCCTCTCCTCTCAGCATTCGCCAAGACAACATCAATATTTCCTATTGTTAATCGTTAAAATTAAAATTATGGATTAGCTTAATTTTAGCGGATTAGATATTCGCTATTGTTTAAAAAAAAATTTAATTGTACCTCGCAACAGTGTAAAATTTTTTTCAATTTAGTTGCCTTTGATTCACCTTACATTTATCGTCTGTTTTTGATGTACCAAATCTGGAAAGCTAGACTATATAAAAGAAATTTAATTCAAAGACTCAAGCATTTATTAGTATACGCTAGGGTGGCAGAAAATAATAAATTATATTTTAAATCGTTAAACGAATCAATAAATCGACTTTTTTAAGGAGAATTAGACGATAAAGAGCTAACATATAATTTTATTTACGTATCAATTATAGGAACACATTATGTTACTATTTAAAAACATTTTAATTTTACAAAAGTCAGTTGATTATGTTTAATGCAAAGAAAAATGACCTACTGTCCTAGAAATTTGGAAATTATTCATATATTTTTTGTATTTAATTTTTATTTTTTGCTCGTGTATATTCTACCTAACCAAGCCACAAATACGGTTCTTGAGAATCATTTTTAATATTTTATACCAACTTTAGTGAAATGATTTTTGATCCTGAAAATTTATCATTAATGCTTAACAAAATTTGAATGAATCACAGCGCTAGTAAAGGAAATTTCAACTGATTAAAAAATACATTATAATATCAATTTAGTAATACTATATATCTACATGAGATTCTAGGTAAGGTTTGTATTAAATATAGTTTATATAGTTTCTTGTACTAACAAACATTGTATCAACTATATATCTTGATCAATGCCGATTTATTTAGTAGCTAACAAACATTACGGCTATAGGTATTTATTTACTTCAATTGTATATTAAACCTATCGTGGCTTTAAATTACAACATGAAAAATATAATTTTCCTATCAGTAAATATGGGTATTCCAGAAAGTGCATTAACCAGTGGCTAGGTGGCGGATTTCCCGGTTTAAAAAATAAATTCAACTGGCTTATTAAAAACCTCGTTTTACCTAATAATTTACCGGGAAAAGTGATCTCATAGTAGGTGTAAAGTATAATTTGCCATATTTTAGTGGTTAATAATTAGTTTGGAATATAATAATTCAAGAAATTGGATACAAAAAGAGTACTCAAAATCACCCAACCAAACAAATAAATAACCCCATTTAAGCCTAATGACACTGATATAAATCCAACGAAAATCGATACACATCATCTTGGCTCTTATTCAAAACCCCTTTTACTATATTATTCGTGCCATATCTACCTAACGTTTATATTATCATTTTTTCCGACATGAAGTTGGCATTTTTAACGATTTTGGCGACTGCCGTGTCAGCCGCAACGCGATTTAACGGCCTAAATTATAATCCTAAAAGACCAGATGGTACTTGTCCGATTCTCAGCGATGTAAAGCTTGATTTCTCCAACTTGCAGCCATACACAGATACCGTAAGAATTTACAGTGTAAAAGACTGCAACCAGGGCGAGCCCGTACTCCGCGCCGCTGAAGGCACCAACTGGAAGATCTATCTCGGAATGTGGGTCGAAGGAAACGACGCCTCGTACGAAGCCGACAAGGCTGAAATAATCAGACTGAGCTCCGTATTCGACTTGAAAAAAAATGTAAAGGCAATAGTCGTTGGAAGCGAAGCAATCTACAGGAAGCAGCAGACTAGCTCCCAGATTGCGGACAAGGTCAAGGACATGAAGAGCGTTCTTGCGGGTCTCGGGCTGTCTTCAATCCCTGTCACAGCCGCTGAAACCTGGCCATTCTATGACCAAACTCTGATAAATGCCGTTGACTTCATCATGGTCCATATATTTCCGTTCTGGGAAGGGTTTGAAGTTTCTGCCTCTAACGATGTGATTTTCAACCATATTTACGATCTTAAAAAGATAGCAAACGGGAAAAGTATTGTTGTGGGCGAGACTGGGTGGCCAACTAACGGTGAAAACTATCAAAACTCAGCCCCAAGCATCCAGAACTCGCTGGAGTATATGAGCAAGTTTATATGTAGAAGCATTTCGGAGAAGCAGTACTACTTGTGGTTTGCGGCTATGGATACGCCATGGGCTTCGACAAATAACGCTTCGAATGTTGAGCAAAATTGGGGGATCTTAAAATCAGACTATAAAACGCCCAAATATTCAGGAGATACTTGGTTTAACTGTAATTAGAATCGATGGTTGATGAGATTAATACAAATAATAAAATTTAATTTTTAATTGCAGTATTATTTAAATTAATACATTTTTAATATTCTATAATTTATACTATATAACCACATAAAATAATAGATAAAAAATTATAGCCCTAAATTTCGCCCCACATTTTTTTAAATTTATTTGTAAAACGTATAAATATACCGTCATAAAATGCGATTTAAATCTATTTTAAATGGAATAAATCAACAAAATACATATTAGAAATTATTATAGTATCCGAATAAGCATATTCCGTGCTTTTTTGAGTTATTTTATTAGTTAAAGTAAGTGGAAATATCATTCTTTACAGATAAAATATTATTTAAAAGGTATGAATTGCTAAAATATCTTCGCTATACTATTTCTACATCTTTATTTCAATGCTTTCGATAAATTAATGTAATTGTAAGTAAATCTAGAAACCTCTAAACTGATTATCGATTTTTTTATTTTATACGAGCATATGCTTATGCTACTATCACTAAACATTCATGTATTCAAAAAAAAATTTAACACTTGATAATACTCGTATTAAAATTTAATAAAAATATATTGATTGCATTTTTTACGTTTTTATACCTTTTTTTGATTATTTTAAAAATAAATTAATAAAATAATTTCCATTTTTTAATAATATCCTGTAAAAAAGCTGCTATTAAAGAGCAAATACAATGTTAATTGATTTATTTTATTCAAAAGGCACATTATAATTATATTCACTGTCTTTATATTAGTCTATCATACAATCTTTGAATAGATATAAAAAATATATAATCATGGTAAATAAAAAATTACTTCGCAATTGAGTGTGGCGAGGTTTTATAGCCTCACCTATAATCTTTGAATTTTAAATCAATTCATTTTTCAAGAGTCAACGCGGTGAGCGAGATCCTTGAGCCACTCCATGAATATCTAAACTACTTTTTTTCTGAAGATAATGTGTTATCTGCTGAATATTCAGTAGGTTTACAAACCCACTGAAAATCAATTCAGAATGACCAGACATTTAGGAAATCGTTTTGAATGCCTCCAAGTTCGAGATAATGTCTATTTTAGGGGATTTGACTGCTGATATGACCCTTAAGGGCTAAAAATTCAACTCCGTTCGACCATTTCACCTACTTGGGTACTAATATGAATAGCAAATAAGATTTTACTGGGGCAATCAATAACAAAAAAAATAATTTCAGGAAAGTTGTATACTCTGCTTAAAGCTTTTAGAAACGATCTGATGAGCTGATAGCTCTAAAAGTCAAGTTCATCAATTCGGCTCTGATGTCGATTGGATGCTACGGTTTGGAGGTATTTGTCATTAGCGAAGTCTGATGCAATCCCAAACAGTCAGAAATCGACAAAGTAATCCGACTAATTGATAATTCCAGGGAATCATAGGTCATGGAGCACATCAGGGATTAACTTCACATAACTTCAGCGCTGATTTGAACCATCACAGATGATTAGCGCTCATACCACAAATAGGAAACATCAAAATCATGGATCGCCGACCTCATAAAGGCACCGATGAAGGCTCGTATAGTCACCTGGGTGCCCGCGAGCGCTTAGTAGATCAAAAAGTTATAAATTAAAGATTCAAACGGTCAGACTATAGATAAGATAGTCGAGAGTGAATGACGAAATAACCGGTCTGTTATCCACCGGTGAGCGGTGAGTCAGATTGTCAGCGAAAATAGCAATTTTTTTGAACTTCAAGAAATTCACCCAGACCAGAATATAGACCTTCAGGACATTGGTAAAATACTTATGAACACATTACAGACTAGCCAGCCTCGATGGAAAACTAAAATTGTCGACCAAAAATTATATAAAAAAAAAAATTTGCTCCTGATGCTGATTTTGTGTACTTTGAACATCCAACCATATTCTTCTGAGTGCAGCCGGTGACAAATTCGCCTATAATCGACGATTGAACAGTTTATTTCAAAGTCGATCAACTTTTAAAAAAATTTTTTTACTTTATAATTTCAACGAAATTTTTTTCAAGCTAGTTGGAATACTCATTGGAATGAATTTTAATGAAATTTGACCCAGATTCGAGCTGGATCACTCGTTTAAAATTTTTATCTATATTTTTGAAAATTTTTATTCGGGAAAAATTGTGCCCAGAATATTTATTCTACAAAGTATAGGTGATTCTCGGGTTCTCTTTATCAAATTCCCTGTGGGTATATAGTTATTAAAGTCACGGAGGGGGTTCAGTTGATTAATTATTTTTTTAAAATTTTTTTGATAGTTTATTCTTAATTTTAAATAACCCTACATAATCTTTGTGAAACCCAAAAAAAGCTAATTTAAACTAAAATTTTGTATTTCCATATAATTCAAGCAGTTTACTTTTTCTATATCATTATTATTATTTTCTATAAACATTTTAAACTGGCGAAATAAATTAGCTATATATCGACGCTATCATTAGCATTCAGTTATATTTATTTAATTTTATCTTCAATTGTGAAGCCTATTATAAATAATCTGATTTTTTTTTTAAATATAACAGATTTGAAATAAAAAACATGTTTATTAAAAATTATTAAAAAATGCATATCGATAAAAAATTTTTTGAGAATTTATTATCGATTAGTGATTAGCTATAAATTCGCTGTCAAAATTGTGATATATTTGATGCATTTTTAGTTGAAAATTATCTGCACCAAAAATTATTAAGCATGGGGTTACATTTAATAGGTAAATATACTAGTTTTATAAGTTAAATATCATATTTTCAAGACAAAAAATAAAATTTAGTCTACAATTTAGATATCCAAAAATAATTTTTTTAATTTCCAAAATTACAAATTTCAAAAAAATAATGCGAGCTTCAATGAATTAAAATTTATTTTCATATATTATAGCTTATAAGAAGCAAAATATATATTCTAAATAAAAAATAGTAGAATATATCAGATTTAAAAATAATTTGTAAGAATATTAAGAATAAATTCATTATCGCAGGCTAAAATTTAGTTAAATTAATGTTATAATCGCTCGATAACCGAATATACGTTATTTCTTTGAGGGATGTATGAATGTTGTAATCTATGGAAGTGGAATAAAATAGATTAAAAGAGTGTCTAATGGGCCCAAAAGGAATATTTATAACGATATAAAACAAATTTGGAGTTAAATTTATGATTAAGGGGTATATTTAAATTTTAGAATGAGTCTTTGCTGATATTTACTAAAAAATAAACAATTAATAATTAGGTAAAACCGTAATATTTCAAAAAAAAAAATCAGGCTCAAAATTAATGATAATCGGCATATTTTTAGTGATTAAATATAATTTTTCCTTCGAGAGGAAAGTCCTTTTCTGTCAATATTAAGGTATTTATAGCCTTTCCCATATTTATTCTATATTTTTACATTTATTCTTTCACTATTACATATTTCTGTAAAAATTAGCCTTAAATTTGTACATTCTGCATTATTAATCATTAAAATTTTTACTATCTTTTTATTAAAACATATTATTATGAATTTCTAGATTATTTTTCTCTTAATATAGAACTAGTTGTCGAGAGCAGCAGTTCTACCACTGAAAAGCATCAAAGAACCATAAAATATTCTTTTAAGTTTTAATAAATAGTATTTTTGATACGGTTTTGATGTTTATCAAGACTAATCGACTATTAAGTTTATTTAATTCTGATCGATCTTACTTGGTTCAAAATTTTTTGCTCCTCATGTATAGCAATTCATTTTTTCAATTTCATCTATGAAGCTATCCTTTAAAGGAATCATATGGACAAAAAATAGTGTAATTGGTATTAGGATTTTATTTATAAAAATCCCTTAGTTCGATAATATAGCCTTATCGAGCTATAAAATATTATTTTTATGTTATTTGAGTATGGTTATTGTTTTTCTTTAATATTTATATCATTAGAACCAAAAAGTGTCCTTGATATATAAAAATTACATTTTGTGATATAAATTTCGTTTCTAGACAGTCATAATTTACACTACATAATTTCATAAATATCTATCTTTCATTATTAAAAGATTCCAATAAATCTTTTACCTATTAACAAATATTTAGACCATCTTTTGCTGCTGATATACCCCCCTTTTTTTTTTTGGGGAAAAATGAGGGGGTGATAAATAATTATATTATATATTAATTGGTATATATATATTCGATTTTTTGTAGAAATTCCTGAAATTTTATAGTTTTTTTAAGCGCTTTATTTTTTACCTGAATTTTTTGGATCATAGTATATATATTTAATCCCTTGGTGAATGACTGGCTAAAGATCGTTATTTCAAGATATTTAAATTTCTATTTTCAATATACCTTATCATCTAACTTATATTTATTTAGCATTAAAAAGAATAAAACTGTTGTACCAGGATTCATTTTGCTGTTTTCGGATAGAAATTTTTTCCAGTATATTTTTTAATGTTATACTTTTTTTAATTTAAACACATTAGTGTATATTAATTATATCTCCGATAATATTTTTAATTGTATTTTTTATTATTTTAATATAAATTTTTTCATCTGAATTTGACTGAAAGGTTCGTCTATATCTTTTTAAATTTCTGAGGCCACCCTATTTAGAATTATGACAATTTCTGAACCTCCACTAATATCATTCCATTTCGAAATTTCATTTGCGCTATTAAAAATATAATATAAATTATGGAATATTATTTCTTTGTATTTTTTGTAGAATTCAAAACTTAGATCACCTAAAAATGACGATTTATCAATAGGAATTCTTTTATAGTACCTATCATTTATTATATGGATATTTTCCCGCCTAAAATAGAATCGTCAATTCTATGGATATTATTTATAATGCGCAATATCAGTTTCGATTAACTTGATAACGTTTTCATTTATCAAATATCTTTTGCTAGAATTATTTAGACTTTTTTATAGCTTCTTCAATTCCTCTTATTACTGTATCTAATGCTTTTTAGATCTTTAATGTCTTTTTTTCCTCACTTTTTTTGTATCTTTGATTTCTTTCAATCCTTTTAACATGAGTACGTGTGACTAATTCATCAATTTTCTCTTTTAATATTTTTAAAATGCTATATTCATTGAATTTAACCTCTTTTAGGCAATTTTTTTAGTATAATTTTTATTGATATTTTCTATTATTAGATTTGAGAGTATATATATTTTTTGTGACTGATTAAATTAAGAGCATTTTTCAAATATTATATTTAATTTTTTTCTCAACTATTAGCACTAAAAATTTTTTTTTAGCCCATTTTCGATTGAAATTACTATTTTCATATATTTTAAGAGTTTTGAATTTAGTTTCTACCGTGATAATATTTTTTTATCATGTTCTAGCTCATTATAAATTTTATTAGAAACAATTTCACGTTATGATAATTCTTTTATTTCTATTATATCTATATTTTTTACTAATTAAATTATCTCTAATTAATAAATAATATGTTATAGAATTACGTTTCCTCGAATAATCGCCCCAGGCGCACATCATTTCATTTATGTCAATTTATCTGATGAAATTTTCTAGTTTGAATCTTTTCATTAATTTTTCCTACTTGAAAATTTCTATATGTTGTTAGTTCTCGGGGGAGAGGAGTACCTATCTCTAGATTCATCCTTCATCATATTAAATTCGCCATCTATTATCAATTCTTCATTTATTATCTTATTTTTTAGAATTTCATCGTATAAAAAAAAAAACAAGCAGAATAATCCTATATTTTTATTTATTGGGTAGATACTGGTTCAAAAACTTGATTAATTTATTATCTAATGTTGAAATTTATTTTATTTTTGTTTTTTCTTCTAAGGAGGACATTTACTTATTTATTTAGTGATTGTTATTATTTAATAATTTGTTAAGAATATTCATTCGATATATCTTTATCTTTTCAATAATTTGGTCAAAAACTATTGTCATTTTCCATTAAATCATTTCTTGTAGACGAAGCATGTCCGAATTTATTATTTTTTTGAGATACTTGAAAATACTCCCATTTTTTTTTGATTTCTAAAGTACCTCTAACACTTCATGCAGTTCCTGATGTAATTTTTTTTAAATTTTATCTTCAGATATATTATAAATAATAATGAGATCTATTTAATTCATAATCAATGAGTATAGGATTCTTATTTTAGGGTATAAAATTTTTTGTTCTCTAGAATTTTATCAAAAATATCAATATTCAGTACATTAACTCTTTATTGAGTCTAAAACCTTCCAGTAACTCTATTTCCCTAACACTATTCGAGATATTTGGATCTAACGATTAAAATTTTTCATAGATAAACTTTCTGATAATAAAGAATTTCTGAAATTATCACATTAAAGTATAATCGTGATATTACTATACCAAGATTATAATTTTTAGTTTAATTTTCTTTGTTTATCTAATAATTTCTCTGTAGTAGAATTTTTAGTTAAGGCTATCCTTATTCTAGTAATTTTTTGTTTATTTTTATTAAAATATAGTGAAGGCTTTCTCAGTATACTCTCATCGCTACCCTTTGGCTCAAGCAAATTTATCGCATTATATTACTAATACTGTTAATGCTACTAGATTTAAAAGATTTTTCGTTTCTTAGGATACTAATTTCAAGTATTCCCACAGTCCTGATAATTGTCTTATACAACGGGTCTGAATCAGTCAATTCTTTTTTAGTTTTATTCAAAGAATCTTCATTTGAAGCTTTAGAAATCTCTACTGTAGGGCTCAATGATTTCTTGGCTTTCAGATCTATTTTATCCTTTTCGAAACTTTATTATTTTCTGAATAGTCGTCTTTTACAACAAAAAATACGTTTTCAATAAATTTTTCTCTATCTTTCCTGTCTTTATTCGTTTTACAATTTTATTTCTGGGGATTAATTTTTAGTGTGCGCTTTTTTTTTTTTTTTGCTTTTTTATTTGCTTACTTCATCCTTGAATACTAAGAATGTGTGTTTTCTTCTCTTACCAATTAAAATTATAACTTAAATCCAACTGTATTGGTTTACTATCCCTCAATTACATCAATAATATCTAGATTGATATCACTTAGTCTTCAACCAAGTTTATATGTCACCAACCTATAATCCACAATGATTTTTTTGAGGTTTAAATCCAGAAATTATCTCCAATATTGAGACTGGTTTATAATTTATTTTGTATTAACGAGTTTTTTTTTCATCCTTAAACTGAAACTTTTTGGATTATTAATGTTAATGAATTCCACGTTTTCTCAACCACGTTTTTTTGTTGGACTTGGAGCTAATTTCGTTAGAATTCATTACAAACTAGTATATTAGCTAGCTTCATGGCTTAGGATTTATTATTTATAAATTAAAATAGTTTCGTTGATTATTATTGGTCACAATATATGTATTTCTTCTCATTAGAAGAGAAAATTTAGTATAGTATCTATTATATACTTTGAAATTTGTAATGTATTTTTTGAGATAATAGCTACCCCCCTTATTAGTGACATTAGATCTAGTTTTTCACAGTTAATTCTAATTTTTTTTTTTTTAGCAGTAATAACAGATTGTTTTACCTCAGTAAAAAACTGCCTGTAGAAGCCCATATTTTATTTATGCCTGATTGGAATATCACTACGAGCAATTTCAGGTGAGGGATGAATAATATGATTGGATTGTTAGTATTAATTATATTTGTATTTTCAAAAACATCTACAATCATATATAGAATATTTATATACTTTGAAAGACATGGATAAAATTTTTAGATACTTTTTTGATCGGCTTTTTCATGTATCTTGAGATTATAATCCTAATAAAACGATATTACTCCTATTGGCTCTAAATTTCTTTTAATATATCAATCTTGGAATTACCTATACTTTTTTCACTATTTAAATAATCAATAATTCCAAATTCACAGTTATAATCAAAGGAAAATGTTTTATCTCTGTCGATTTACGAGGATAATTATTCACATTCTTTAGTTCTAAGGTTGCCCGAAGTAGACCCTTGTACTATTTTAATGGTGTAATATTTCATCTAGCTATGAATTCTCTCTTTCAAGACTGACAACGGTTATATGCTTAGAACTATTCACGCTTATAAGACGATTAACTGGCACTCATTTCAACAGAAAATTAAAATTTATCGCAATATATTTTTGGGATCACCATGCTTGGAGTAATTATAAAATAAATTGTCAGAGTAAAAATATTATTAAATAAGTCGTTTTTGATAGAATGCATAATTTGTTCAGAAGGTTAAATTATTAACTTGAAACATATAGTAATAATTTACCAAAGAAAAAGATTTGAATTAAACTATTATAAATGTGGGAAGCATATATTTATATGAAAAAACACTAGAAAAAATTTACATTTTGTTACATTTTACTAATTTTTGAGCAACATAAACTCCAACAGTTTTGAAATATATGTTATTTACTCGAGTCTTTTACATTTTGTGTGTGTTTTTCGACTTTTGGTAGGTGTATTTTTAGTTCGCTTAGATTAATTTTTCGGAAAAAGGGCATTCAAGAAATGAAGAAAGATTGGATAGCAAACTTGAAATTAGTACGAGAAAGATTGGTTTTTTTGAACTAAATAAATTTCCCATAAAATAGTCTTCGTATATACTTTTGACCCTATATTGATTTTGGCTGTCATATGAACAATTTGGATTATTTAAGATACAAGAAATGAGCAGATTTAATTTATCAGCTTTTGTCACTAAATTCGCTGAGCTTTATTGGGTCTTCATTTAAATAAATATATATTGGTCCATAATTAGATTTAAACTATAAAGAGGAGCTTATTCACCAATAAAAAAGCTTAGAGCCCTGATTTCTAAAATATAATATAAAAGCGATTCATATAATGTATGGTCATTTATAGAATTGACCCTTAATCATCTAAAATACTCTTCTCTAACCATCTCTTTTATAGTAATAATATAATAAACCATCTCTCCTTAACATTTATAACTTATGATTTAAATTTATTAATCGATTAATCATGCTTCAACATAATCTCAATCGGTTTAAAGAAATATCAAAATGCAAAGATTCAACCATTGACTCAATAATATTATCTCTCGATGATTTAGTTGTACCAATTATTAATGATGAAATGGATAAGAATTTGGAACTAAATGGAATTCTTGAAGTGTACGAGCATATAATGGTTCTAAAATCTGTTCAATTAACTCTATTTACATCGTAAACTTATGGATTTTATTTGCCATACTGAACTATGTACGCCTTTTTATTATTTCTTTAGAGTATGATTATGGATCCCGATACGAATCCTGCTTTACTTGGGGAATTGATCAATAAATTCGCTCAAGTTTCTTGCATAATTTTCTCGCGAGTAGAGCCTGAAAAACAAATAAATCTCATATCAATTTTGCTAAATATGGTATTTTTTAACTATTATTGTTTTCGCATAACAATAGCGTATACTAAAACCAATTTATTTCATAATTTAGTTCGTTTTAAACATGGGCCATTCTGTCAAAAGTATAGATTCCATTGTCTCAAATTCAATCCCGCATCTAGAAAAGCTACAATTAGAAATTGATGTAATTCACAACACACGTTGCAATTTAATAATATAATAAAATATTAATTTTTTTCTAATTGCTAAAAATATTTATCTCAAGACTTTTTTTGATTTATAATAGACCATGAACTCGATAAGCAATACTTGTATTTCTATAATTAGCGCTCTTTTAATCCTCGAACACGAAAATTTTGATGCCGATAAAATGTGGGAAAGTTGCGCCTTTAACCAGCTGATCCCTACTAATTTGCTATTCGAAATTTTCAAGATAGTTTCCAAGACTTTAGAAATCATAAAAGTAAGAGTTTATAAGCTCTTTAAGTCATACTCTTATTCAGAATTCTTATATCATTATCTCAATATTTTTTTGTGTCTGTATCTGTATTTGAGATGTTTTATTTTTTAATTAACTCGCTCTTTTACTCAAATATTAATATTTTATTCGATTCAAGTCTCGCTTTATTAAAATTAACTATTTCCTTTCTTCTAGTTACACTCGAAGTTATTTCTAAAAGAATCATGTCTAAAGATATCAGAACTAGACACAGCCTCTAAAAAGATTTTATTAGACATTATTTCTTTATTATCTGATTCTCGATACTTATCCAAAAATCTTTTGCCAAAGCCCAGATTCTACAATGATTTAATGCTCGAATTGATAGAAACTATTAATCGAATTTCGATTAAAATGAGTTTTAAGAGTTTGCTTACTAAATCTATTGTGAAAATTCTAGATGAATCTAATTTCCCAGAGTTTCCTAATAGTAATATTGTAAGAAAGCTAAATATTTATTTATTTATATACAATTAAAAATTCTTTACAAATTTTTAACTTTCATTTTTTAAACCACACACTACATTTATTTAAGGCGTATCAAATAGCTAAAAGTGAAATCGCCAGTCTGAAAAATTCTTCTAAAGCTTTACTAAAACTTATTCAAACTCCAAATTCTAACAACAACTCTAATGCATTAGAAAAACAAAAATCTGTTCTTTCTTCTGTATTAAAATTCGGGCTTACCCAAGTAGCCAAAATAACCAAAATTTCAAAAGCAAGAAACCTAGAACTACCTGACTATTTCTATAAAGATGAATTATTTCCAACAATCGACACAATTATACAGTATGCATTTTAATTTTTTATTTAGCTTAATTGCCCTAATTATTTCGCATTTATCTTTTTAGAATTAAATGTGCTACTATCAAATCTATTCAACCATACCCTCCAATTGATTTGCTCAATTCCCTTGATACATTTTGTGAAGCGTTTATTACTAATAGCTTACTGCCGATTTCTACTGAGGTTATAGGCTTTACTTTAGCTTCTGTAAGCCTAGATAACTTGACTGCTTCACCAAATATAAAACTTAATACTAAAGATATCAACTCTTTCATTCAAAGATACGCAAAAACATCAAAGTACATCTCTGTAGTTAGAGATTGGATTTATAATTCTGACTACTTTTTAAAGCTTAAAATCTTAGAGTCATTTTGTTTAAATTTTTATACCTTAACTGACGATATAAAATATTTCGCTTTAACGGAACTACCATACAAGTGCTCGTTGGTTGTTGGTTTATCAACTTTAGCAAATTTCGCTGTAAAAGAGATTGCTTATCCAAATATCTGCTTAAAAGTTTCTAAAAAGACATCAAACAGTATTATTGAAACTGAAAAAAACAATATTTTTAAAGATTACTCAACATTTCCATCTGAATATGAAATTTTAGTTTCTTCTATAGCAATGATCGCTATTTCAATTTCTTCACCCAATTCTGAAACATTGGACAATAATGAAAACCTTTTTAGCCTCTGGGAGCATAGCGCACTATCAGTACTTTTAAATTCTCAAGCCAGTAGCTTTAGCTCTAATTCGATCTTAGATTCCTGGTATTTTCTCTCAAAAAGCATGGACACAAAACTTGTCTATTCGCAGATAACTTCAATTCTGGAAATAGTAAATATAGCTAAATTCTTCTATTTTGAATTACCCTTTTTAACGTTTTGCTTCTTTTTTTTTTGTAGATATCAGCTAACTATTCCCCCTCCCTAGAATGTATCAAATTCAGCATTTCAAACCTACTTAAAAGGCTAGCACTATCTTTAAGCCCCGATCAAGCATTAGATCTGGGTAGCAATTTGTTGTCTAAAATTGATGCATTAAAGGTTAACGAAACTCCTGAAAATGATCCTTATAAAAGTCATTCGAATGAAGCAGTATACTCTGTTTTATTGTCAATCAGCTGTTTGCCATGGAACATAATCTATGATAAAATATCATCCAGCAACCCCATAAATTCTAATGTAATTATAACATCTTTAGTATACTATTTTGACTCTCCTCAGAGTTATTTATATTTATTAACCACCAAACTCTTTTAATGTACCTAGCCTGTAGTTTCGATTTTAAATTTAACCTTAAAAAGATTCGGAACTCTTTCCGCGTCTGCCAAATTGTCTAATATGACCACACTCGATGGCGCACTGAAAAAAATTGACTCATCTATCGACACATTTAGCATATTTCTTACTTTAAATGCCCTCGAAACTCTTTTCAAATCTTCTTTTCCTAGTGCTGTTGTTGCTAAGTGTGCCAACTTCTTTAACTCAACGTTAGTAGCTATTTTAAATAACGAAGAGTGGACCTTAAAAATGGTATTTTTGTATTTTTATGTTTACCCTGTACTGAATATCCTTACATCTAAGATTATCTCTATTACTGACTTTGAATCTAGGGAAAAGCACATTTACTACCAATACTATTAAGTATTTCTAGCAAACTTGTTAATTCGAGCAATAAACTACTTCTAACTAAAGTAAGTTCTATACGAAACTTTATATTTGTAGCCATTACCACACTCCCATCATGTTTTATTCGCCTTATATCTACCTGTATCTAAAACTTTTTTATTCTCCGATCAAGCCACCTCATTTAATCATTTTGCACACAATTTAATTTATTTCAAATTAATTACTGCGTATTCTCTATTTATAAATTCTCATTCCACAAATATTTATCCATTGATATCATGCCATGCCAGGGAATTTTATCATGGTTTTTTTTATAAAATATTTAATTGTGTTATATAGATACTTGACCAAATTGGAAATATTATAAGAGATCCAGATCTTAATCGCTTTATTATTTCAACTTCGTTATCTCAATTTTGCACCAATTTTCTTGCAAGCCAGCACTACACATCTTCAAGCAATGTAATTTTTTTTTGGCTTACACAACTATTTTACTCTCTTGCTCTAATTTTTATATATATTCAATTGAAATAATGACATAGGAAATACTGTCTTTGATATTCAACGCGTTGTTCAGCGATTCTAGATGGCATATTATTCAATTCTCTACCGAAAAAATAGTATATATACGCATTTTTTAATATTTTAGCTGTAGTTAAAACAATTCTTGATATTGATTTAATATATTCCAATCTATAATTTTAGCTTGAATTGATAATTAACGGCTTCGATTCTTCGTTACTATCTTCCTGGATTCCGCCTAAAATTGAAAAAATAGTATCAAACTATATAGGAGAGGGCATCCCTGTTCCATTGTTAACAGAGAGCAAGGTTTGTAATATTTTATATAAACATGTATTTACACTCTAAATTTATTTTATTTTATTTTTCTATAGTTTTAACCTTTAAAAATATAATATGTAGAATTTATGCGATATTCTCGAAAAACCTAATAAATCTTATAATCTACGAAATCTTAAACATTCTGCAGAAATCAAAGAATCATGGAATGAAAGTATGAATCGTGCTAGTGAAACAAATTTTAAGCAATTCGATGAAAATAGGATTATTGAATCCACAAAAGAAATATTAAGCATGCTTAAGTCTAACGGGAATATCCCCACTACAAATATTGAAGTTAGTGATCAGTTAAATGAAAATCTTTATGAAATTTACAGATCATTGTCTGAATATTACTAGTATGATACCACCCTCTAAATAAACTTTATCTGCTATAGTTGTAAATAAAAGTTTAATCTTAAAATTACCATTAACCAATAATTAAAATATGTATATATATATATGCGAGGTTATTTTGAAGTGCAGAACTTTTTCTATTGAATTTTTCTTGGTAATCAGCTTTGGTAGTATTTTTAAGTCTTATTAGAAAATTTTATCGCATAAATTATCTGATACAACCAGTAGCTTAAATATTTCACATTATCAAATAAAACTTGAAAGAAAACTTTGTTTCGATCCCTCTAAGAATCGAAAATGTATACACGTTCCATAATTTGATCTATTTTGATCGTTATATTTGTTCTTTTGCGGCTTAACTATTTTTCGCAATTATCACTTTTAAGTGAGCTACTATTTTATGAATGGATCCTTATAAATTACAATTAAAATTGATTTGAAAAAATAAATTTCCTGTTCTGTATTAAACCAATCAATTGTATACTACAATTATAAAATATGGATACATCTACGAAAATAAAAACCATATCCAGCGCGCTTTGAAATGTATAACTTTACTATTTAAATAAATAAATTGTATTCACTTTTGAAAGTAATTTTATATTTTCAACTCTTATACACTATAAAAAAAAATGCTAAAAAATATTTAGCATATGAATATGATTTGCTCTTTTCAAGTTTTTCTGTTTAATATCTTTTGAAAATATCTAGATTAAAAACAAGTTTATAAGATTTTTTTGCAAGCTCAATTATTAATAAAAATATTAGTTAGAAAATAAATTTCAGAGTTGGTTAAACGGCATTTAATAAAATCAGTGAGACCAGAAAAAAAAAGCATAACCTGATATAAAATTATTTCACAAAGTTGAGAATCAAGTTATTACGCTTATTCGCGATGATTTTTTATACTAAACAGCGTTTTATTTTGAATATTTAACCAATCAATCGATATATTTTAACGCTTCTCGTCAGACTAGTGATTTAATTGGAAGTGAAAAAAAAAGATTGATCCACAACTTGGAAAAAAAAAAAAAATTAGTAAATTATGAATTTTTTTTATTTAGAAAAAAATTGTGTGCTAAATACCTGAAACCTATATCTTTGCTATTTTTCTACATTTTTGAATTGACTTAGGTCTGAGGAAAGCATATTTTAGAGAAACACATAAAATCAATCTTCATTAACTAGAAAGTCCTCATGAAGAATAAAAATAAAAGCGAAAGTTTCAATAAAAGTAAGAAGAATGGAATTCCAAAAAATGAATTGACTTCAAACAATCATAGCAGCGATAATTCAAATAGTAATAAAAGCGATTTGAATATTAAATCTCAAAAACTACTTAAACAGCGCCAAGAACTGCCTATCTTTTCTGGTAAATTTCTTTTTATTCGAAATTTTTGTATAAATGTATAACTTACAAGAGTTTTAAATAATACTCTATTTCTTTTATAGCGAAAAGAGAAATTGTTGATTATATCTACAAGAACAAAACAGTTATATTAGTTGGCGAGACTGGGTCCGGAAAAACTACCCGTAAGTAATATTATATTAATTTTTTAATAGATACTACAATACTAATATCAAATCTTTTTTTTTTATTTAAAAAAACACTAGAAATACCGCAATTTTTATATGAAGAAGGTTTGGTGCGTAAAAACAACTGTGCAATTGCTATCACACAGCCGCGTAGAGTAGCTGCAACTAGCATTTCCAAGAGGGTTGCTGATGAAGTGGGAACAAAGCTGGGCGCTAGAGTTGGCTACACAATCAGATTCGATGATTGTTCTTCAAAATATACAAAAATAAAGTATCTCACAGATGGTATGCTTCTTCGCGAGGTTCTTAGCGATCCTTTGCTGCTGAAGTATAGAATTGTTATATTAGACGAGGCTCACGAGCGCACTTTAAGAACTGATGTACTTTTTGGTATGCTTAAAGAAATCCAAGTAAAACGCGAAAAACTTGCTAAAGATCAAAGAGAGAAAATGAGATCTTTAAAGGCTTCTGAAATGCATAAAGCGCCTTTGAACGTTCGCGGCCCTAAAACGCATGTCAAATTTGATAATTCTGATTCTGAGTCAGAGTCAGAGTCAGACGCCAAAGAGGCAATTATTAAAAAAGTTAAGGTCCAAGAAGATGAGATATTTGAACTTAAAATTGTTGTTATGAGTGCTACCCTTGATGCTGAAAAATTTTCAAACTACTTTAATGGAGCACCGATCCTATACGTATCTGGGCGCCAGTACCCTGTAAAAATCAAATACACTTACGAGCCACAGAATGATTACCTAGATGCTGCTCACCTGACTGTGATGCAAACTCATTTAGAAACTAACACAGATAGCGGAGATATTTTAGTATTTTTGTCAGGTCAAGAAGAGATTGAAAGTCTTGAAAAGCTAATACGAGAGACAAGCAAACACTTACCAAAGTCAAAAAAAGGCTTGGTTGTAGCGCCTATTTATGCAGCTCTACCTCAAAATCTACAAAACAAAGTATTTGAAAAACTTCCTTCAGATCACAGAAAAGTTGTTTTAGCTACCAATATCGCTGAAACCAGTATTACAATACCTGGCATTCGGTATGTTATAGATACTGGAGTTCACAAAGTACGGGGATTTGACGCTCGAGTTGGCGTTGAATCTCTACTTGTAGAGCCCGTCAGTAAATCTTCTGCAAGGCAAAGAGCAGGAAGAGCTGGTCGTATAGTAAGATAAAATTTTGTTTCTAGTATTAACTGAACTGAATTCTTTGGCACTATTAAAACATATGCTTTTTTTATTAGGATTCTGGTGTTTGTTATAGACTGTATACAGAAAACGATTTTGAGAAATTGACTGAGGATGATGTTCCGGAAATTATGCGTAGACAACTTACATCTGTCATACTAATGCTTAAAGCCTCTGGAATTGACGATGTGATAGGATTTGATTACATGGATCCTCCTTCAAAGTCAGCGTGTAAGTTAATATATATACGCTACCTTTTAAAATTATTTCTATACACCTTTTGTATACTAACCACGTACTGATTTATCATTAAATAAATATATTTAGTAAAAAATGCTCTATTGGAGCTTTATTCTCTTGAAGCTCTTGACGACTCAGGAAAACTAACTGACTTGGGAAAATGGATGGCTGAATTTCCTCTCGATCCTGTATATTCAAAAGTTTTGTATGAATCGATTAAACATAAATGTACCAGCGAAGCTCTAGACCTAGTTGCTGCACTTTCTGTCGATTCCTTATTTTACAGCCCAATAGATAATCGCGAGGCTGCTTTTAATGCACACAAACAGTTTCAGAGCCTAAATGGTGATCACTGGACTGTTATTAACCTCCTTAAAGCATTCAATGAGTATAAAAACAACTCTTCAAAGGTTGTAATTTTTGATCAACTCGAAAATGACCCAGACTCTTTTGAACTTTATGAAAATGCAAATAATAAAGACAAATCAAGCTCTGACAAGTTAGAATTTTGGTGCAAAAAAAATTTTGTTAGCTTTAGAAATCTCAGCCACGTTATACGTATTCGTCAGCAGATTAGTAATCTGGCCTCGAATTTAAACATTGACGTCTCTACTTCTTGTGGCGACGATACTGACACGGTTTTAATATGTTTACTATCCGGCTTTTTCTATAAATGCGCAATGCTTCAGCCTGATGGCACTTACAGATCCTTAACTGGATCTCAAACAGTACATATTCACCCAACTTCGTCAATGTTCCGCAAGAAAACTGCTGCAATAGTATATGACCAACTCGTTTTTACTAATAAGCTTTATGCAAAAAGCGTATCTGCAATTCAACCAGGATGGCTTTCTATCGCAGCGCCTAGATTATATGGAAATAATTCATTTTAGGAATTAAATTCTTTAACTAAATAATAATTTTTTCGATCATGATATTAGACTTATACCAGCACATTTCTTTAATTATATTTTCGTTTAATTTTAGGTTCTATTCTAAGTTTTACAAGGAATTTTAATTTTGTTTGAGTAAAATAATAATAACTTAATACCCTGTTATCTTTCCAATGATCTCTCAGTACCATCCCTACATCCAACATTCGTTGAACAAAAAATCGATATATAAAAGTGAAGCTTGCTTAAATTTGTGTCTTTATATTTTTGGGTTTGAAAAATTAAAAAATTTAGACGATCATTAGATTTAACTTGTATTACATTTTTGCGATTGGGTAGTAATTAAAATGAAATGAAATGAATTTACTCAAATATTTTGGATATTCCAGGGCTATTTAAACTATAGTAGTGTAAAAAATTTCAACGTTCAGTAGATTTTACTAGAAATACTATTTTATTTAATTTCAAAATACGATTAAAATAAGCTGTTGCTTGAATAACTGCAAAAATGTAGTTTATGTTGACTTGAAAATGTATACCAATTGTGTTAGGTGAACTATGATGAAATTAAATTATTGAATGATTTAAGTATTTTTTTTCATTAGTTTGACTATATACTAAATTAAATAGATACTATTCATACAGTCGGCTGATTTAAGTTTCAATAATTACACTTTGTTCATTCCTATATATTTTTATAACTTAAGTGATATCGATATATATCTTGATTTTCACCAGACGATTTATAACGATTTTAAGTTTAGCCATATAATTCTAAGATTTTTTTATTGTTCTGCAGCAAATTCTATTTGCTAATCTGTTTTTTTTTTTTTTTGGTGCCTAAAAGCTAATCAAATTATCTAAGCAAATTATAATTCTAGACAAGTTGCCATAAATAAAATGGTTTACAACCTGTATTTGCAAATCTATTTTATAAATTTATTGAATAAAAAATTTATATATCATAAAATGATAAGAAACGTATCAAAGATAAATTTATTTAATCGATTAAATTCTGGGATGTCACATTGTGACTCTAAAGTAGCGATAAATCAACTCAGCAACTTGTATAGATATAGCTTTAATCCTTATCAATCTACTCCTATACATAGAAAATATTCTACTCGAACTCCTTCTTTGGCGCTACAGATTAAGCAGAAAATAATCGTAAAATTTAAACTCGTATATTTTTTTTATACTTAGACTAAATTTATATTTCATTGATAAAGGCGACAGGACCGATAACTGTCTCAGAGTATACAAAACTAGCTCTAACTACTCCTGTAGATGGCTATTATAACAAAAAGCATGTCTTTGGTTCAGAAGGGGATTTTATTACATCTCCCGAGATTAGTCAGATGTTTGGTGAGGTAAATTTCGTTAGCGCCTTTGATTTTTTGAAACAATATTATATTCCCTATTTTTAAATGGTAATTACTATCTCTGAATTAACTTGTAAATAAATAGGTCACTTCGTTGTGGTATGTACTACAATGGGAGGAAAGAGGCTGCCCAGAGAATGTTGAAATTATAGAATTAGGACCAGGAAAAGGAACTTTAATGTCAGACATGTTAAGGGTGAATATTGCAGCTTTTTCCCTTTTTAATTTTTAATTTATCATCATACCTTCAATAACTTTCTTTTTCTTTAAAAATAGTCTTTTCAGAGATTTCCTAGATTTGCAAAATCTATAAAATGCATTCATTTAGTAGAAACTAGTGCAGAATTGCGAAGAGCGCAATCAGAAAAGCTTCTCTGTAAGAGTATAGAATACAACGATGAAAACTTGGGGAAACACAAATCATTGAACAGCTCTGTTAGCAAGTACAATGACACTTTAATCAAATGGTATAACGACCTTGACTCAGTTGAATTTTCTAAAAATTCATGCGTCTTTGCGATGGCCCATGAATTTTTTGATGCCCTTCCTATTCATAAGTTCGAGCTGGGGCAGAATGGCTGGTCTGAAATTCTCATCGATGTTGATATGCCTGAGCCAGGTTCTAAAATAAATACTCTCCCAGATAAAAATGAGTACACCATCCTATCGACACAGAACTCGCAAATTTCTACACACACCAACAAATCACTTAAGCAACCTGATAATAGTTCTGAAAAAGAAATAAAATTTAAATTTATCAAAACTAAAAAGCCTACTATCAACTCCTCTGCATTCCTCACAAATAAAAGATATTCTGAGTTATTTAATATTGGAGACTCGATTGAAGTATCCCCAGAATCTGCAATAATTGCACAGAAACTAGGAAAGATAGTTAATGAAACTAATGGAGCTGCGTTAATTGTTGACTATGGACAGAACTATACCCAAAGCTCGACCTTTAGAGTAAATTTCAATTTTTTAGATTCGCCTCTTTATATATTTGTTTAAATTACTTTCTAAAAAATTCTTTTATACTTTTAGGGAATATCAAAGCATAAATTTTTAGATCCGCTTACAAACCCTGGCGACATTGATATAACTGCTGACGTAGATTTTTCATATTTGATAGATATCATAAAACCTATTGCAAACACATTCGGCCCTGTTGAACAAGGTTTCTTTTTACATGAAATGGGTATTCAAGATCGCTTAATGCAATTATTAAAATTAGCGTCAACTGTTAAGGACCAAGAAAATCTTGTATCAATGTACAAAAGATTAACTGACCCTAACTCAATGGGCAGGATATACAAATTCTTGGCTGTTGTCCCAAAATCTGTAGACATCGCCCCAGTCGCAATGGATCCCAAAAAAAACTAAATTCTTGCAGGTTTAATCTTCTTAGATTTACATAACAAAAATTTTAATCGGTTCGCAAAATTACCTCCTACTGAATACTTCCTTTATATAGATGAAAGACTCTTATTGAAGGAATAATTTTATATTTTAGTGTTACCGTGTCTAAAATCGTACAAGTTATTAATAGATAATATAAAAACCATTACTTTTTTTTAGCAAATAAAAATTTCAAAATGAAATGATAAATAGAAAAATTGGAGTACTTATCAATTCATCCAATTATAAAAATAATTTTAGAATAATCATTTCAATGATCTTTTGCATCGATAAATCTCTACATTCATTCAAAGCCACCTATGCTTTAGAAGTCTAAATTTGATTTCTATTTTCAATTGGCGAATTGGTGTAGAGTCTATTTTTAATTCTCCTACGATCAATATTATGATTTAAACACATTTTTAATCGTCGTTTCCCCGAATTTGTTGTATATTTTATTTTTATTAAAATTTTGTAGTATCTAATGTGATAATGTAAAATTTTAGTGTAAAAATTATTATATAAGTATAAAACAGGGGTCGCGTAGAACAAAGCCTGGTAGCATTTGTTAAAAAAGTGAGTTTTTTCTGATAGAAAATTTTCTCTTTTAAATCACCTTGTAAAAAAAATAGCAAGTTTTAATTATTTATTGCTGTTGGAATAAATAAATCAGTAAAATTAAAATTCTTGTTTATTTTTGAGATTCTGATAATTGGAAAAATTTTTAATAGAAACTTTCTTCAACTTTCTGTTTCCTGGAAAATTGTATATAATGAAATAAGAAAATAATCACATTAAATACTCCAAGAAAAGGTGATTAACTAATAATAAATGATTACCAATTGTTTACTCAGAAAATATTAAAAAAGATTAGTTTAGGGTTATCTATATTTATATTTGTATTTATAACAATAAAAAGGTATGTTTGTGCTAAAAATGAAAGGTGACAATAAAAACCGCAACATAAAAATTCAAAATAAAATCATAATAAAATAGCTCAATTTTAATTATAAGAAATTTTTTCAGAAAAACTAAATTGTCTATAAATTTTTATTTAAATAGCTATTTTTTTCGCCATTGGATGAATTATATTCCGTATAAAATTAATTTTTCCGATTTAAAATTTCTTTTATACTTCGAATTAAGTTGGCTAATTTTGTTAGTTAAAAAATAGACATCTATCCTTAAAAGCGATAAAAGGCATACTAGTAAGAAATTAGTTCCGCATTTTAGGTTTTTTATAAATAATATAAATCAAAATTTCTTTCGAATTATACCAATAATAAAATTATCTGAAAACATTCGTAGTAATAATTTTTAGTTTCAAAAAAGTACTTTAATCTTATATAATCTCTGATATCATTTTTTTTCAACGTACGAAATTTCTAAATATAATTTAAAGGCTATTAATAATATTTTACTAAATTAATTATAATTAGTTTTTGCGAGAAAATATTATTTCAAGTAAAGATGCTTTAATTTTGCCATAAATTTACTTTTCATATGCTAGACGTGTGTGTTTAAATAGTGAGTATTTCATTATTTATATATTCTTTCGTTGTTTAGGCTAAATTAGTTTTTAAAAAACATAGATATTTGTTTAAAATGCAACAAGATCTGTAAATATGATAAAATTGGTCCAAAAAGATGATAAATAAAATATATAATTTTTTAACACAATTAATGTTTTTTTCCTACGTGTATACTAAATAAATTTTATTTGGCTCAAAATATTAACCAGAAGAGCCTCTAGGGAATTCATTGTTTCAATTAGCCTGGATGACAAAAATTACAAGTAATAGGGTCAAAATCGTTTTGATAAAATATAATTCGTTTATATTATTTAAAACTAGTCAAAACCTACAAATTATAGGATTAATAAAAGAAAAAAAATTCTGTAAAAAAATGAGAATAATCAGCCGGACACTCCTAAAATAAGCTGATAAAAGTTCGAGAACATTATTATTGTTGAACGCAATACTTAAACACAGAGATCTACATACTATTCAAATCGAATTTGTTCCTCCTCTGGAATTCAGAACTTCCAATCACTAATGAACGAATTCACTATCAACAACATAATATAATCTAAATATTTCAGAGATATTTATATCGCATATTAATATTATATAATAATCAAGCTCATAAACTATACTAAAATAAATTTATCTTAATAGTTAGTCTATATCTGATTTCTTATTATCTTATTAATAGCGCAATTTGGCTTTTTAAATTCCGAGATAAAGCTTCATTATTTAATTAATTTATATTAACCCAAAAAAATTCACTCTGGACTTGAAATAGCAAGCTATTAAATATTTTTCAAGCTTTTTTAATTTTTTTTTTTTCATGGTGGATTAATTAAGATCAAATTAAAAAAAAAAAAAAAACTATCGATGAATATTTAAAGAATTTAAAAATTGAGTGTAAAAATATTATTTTTCTGACTCCTTTAGTCGCTCTTGTAGCTCCATACCCACAAGTCATTGGTTCAAGGAGGCCTATGAATATCTTATACTTTGAAGTATATGTGTTCTGGGAACGCGGATATCGCTCAAAAATTTGGCTGTTTCCAGCTCAAAATTTTGATCGGCTGTGCCAGCACGAAGCTGACTCAAAGATTGTTTAGACTCCCCCCACCCAAGGAGTTTGCCAACTAGCCCCAACCTGGCTTCGTTGAAACTTGAAAGCAAAATTTTTTCGTCAGAGCGGATCGGCGTCGGTATGAACCGGCCGATCGTCGATGATCGGTGATTTCGCCACCGGCTGCAGCTCAGAAGTATGTGGTCGACCGTCTCAGGCACATAGATGTTGCAGCAGGGGCAAAAATTTTTGAATTTTTGGTCGACGATTTTCATGTTCGACAGGCGCTGGGCGGTCCGGAATGTATCCATACGCATTTCCCCAATATCCTGAAGGCCCAGCTTCAGGTCCGAATACATTGCTTGAAGGTCAACCCAGTTGCCTTTATTGCCGATTTTCCTGTCCACCGTCCACCTGTGGATGACAGACCGATTATTTCGTCGTTTCCGATCGACTATTGTGACGATAGTCTGACCGTTTGAGTCTTGAGAGCAAAAATTTTTGATCCACCGGGCACTCCCGGTCACCCAGGTGGCCATACGGGCCTTCATCGGCGCCTTGATGAGGTCAGCATTCCATTTTTTTGATTTTGGCCACTTATGGTATGCACGCTCACGGGCTGTGCTGGTGCGCATGAACACTGCGGCTATGCCCAGTTCGTCCCTGATGCGCTCCATGGCGGCTGATTTTCCGACGTTGGCAACCAGTCGGATTTCCTTGTCGATTTCTGACTGTATGGGCTTACACCTGGCTTCGTACATGCCAAATGTCTCCCCGCAGTAACATCTAATCGGCATCAGAACCGAATTGATGAACTTGATTTTTAGTGCTGTCTGCACACCAGACCGTCTCAGGAAGCTGTAGGCAGCGTATACAGCCTTCCTGACCTTATTCTTGTTGTTCTTGATCGTCCTAGATACATCCCACTTGCTATTCATAATATAGCATAAGTATATGTACTGGTTGGTGGAGTTGGCTTTTTGGCCCTGCAGGATCATATCAAAACAATAGTTAGTAGCTTTTTTTAAATTTTTTTTGAAGAGGTGCATAACGAAAGTTTTATCAATTAAGTTAAATTGGCAGAATCATTGTTTACTTTTGGCAATATTAACATTTTATTTATGCGTTATATATTTTAGAGCGATATAAGATAGGTAAATAACTGGGCAAACTTATGACGAAATAGAACATGAATAAAGTATAATTATGGTTAACTAGTAGTGGTCTATTGTGATTGATATTCTGTCTTTTTTTTATAACTATATAAAAAAAAGCGCAAGATTGGTACAGGTTAATAAATTAGAACTAAAGGCAAAAAAAATATCAAAAAAAAAGAAAAAAAATTAGGCTTCTTCAGCAGTTTGGTTGCTCTTGTTTAGCACATCAACAGCTTCGTTAACTTTGGCTTCGAGGGCAGCATTGTTTTCAAGGAGGTAAAGTAGTTCAGAGTTATCAATTTCCAAAATCATACCAGTGATTTTACCAGCTAGGTCTCCTTGGAGGGCTTCAATCAATGGGAAAAGAGATTCACCAAGGATGGCTTTTTGGCTTTCTGGGTCAGCAGCAGCCAAGACAGCTGCAGAAATGGCAGCGGTTTCACCAGATTCTTGATCGGCAGCGTTTCCAGCAGCAGAGCCGTCAGCGGATTCTGGAGCAGCAGATTTAGAATCTTGCGATTGTTGGTTTCTCGGGTTACGATTACCAGCACGGTTGGCAGCGCCGTTGCGGTTGGCATTTGCAGGGCCTTGGAAACCACCACGGGATACAGATCTAGGGTTTCTTCCACGTTGTGGGCGTTGGTTGTTGACTGGGTAGGTATTTTGGGTGTTATACTGGTTGGGGACAGCGTTACCGTTAGGGAAGTTTTGTTGAGGACCAGGTTGGGCACCATTCCAGCGGATTGGGCGTTGGATACCATTTGGATTGAAGCCTACACCACGTTGGACAGGGTAGCCTTGGTTGGATGGGAAATATATAGAGTTGTTGTTGTAGATGTTTGGACCAACGTTGTTCATTTGTCCTCCAATTCTGATTTGGCGGGACATGGCTTCGAGTTGGGAGCGGCGTTGATCTTTGCGTTGAGCAAGAGCAACGTAGATGGGTTTGCTACCCCACATGCGGCCGTTCATTTCAGTGACAGCCTTGATAGCTTCATCAGGAGATGAGAAGCAGACAAAACCGAAACCTCTAGATTTACCTTGAGCGTCACGCATGACCTTGGTGCTAGTAATAACACCATAAACGGAGAATTCTTGGCGGAGCTTGATATCATCAACATCGTCATCAAAGTTTTTGATGTACAAGTTGACGCCTTGGTACTTGTTAAGTTTTTCAATCTTGAGTTGTTCGAATTGTTGTCTTAGTTCTTCAGAGCGTTCACTCTTCTTTTGGGCGCGGGAGACGAATAAGTTTTTGCCAAAGTGGAGAGAGTCGTGGAGGGATTCAACAGCTTTAGCGGCACATTCGTGATCAACAAAGTCGACGAAACCAAAGCCTTTAGATTGGCCAGATTCGTCTCTGGAGACAACGGCTGATGAGATTTCACCGTAGGCTTCAAAGATCTTTTTGAAGTCGTCATCGGTGACGGATTCGTCAAGGTTTTTGACATAAACGTTGGTGAATTTGCTGCGTCTTTCTTCGACTTTGGACATACGTTCGCGGCGGGAGATATGGTAGCCAACATAGACTTGTTTTTCGTTCAAAAGCATACCGTTGACGTTTTCGATGGCTAGCTCTGCAGCTTCGTTAGTTTCGTAGTGGACAAAACCATAACCACGGGATTTGCCTTCAGAATCGACGGCAACTTTGCAACTGAGGATGTTTCCGAAAGCGGTGAAAGTATCGTGGAGGGCCTTATTGTCGATGCTTTCGTCCAAGTTTTTGATGAAAATGTTACCTTGACCACCTTTGCGGATAGAGGGATCGCGTTGGGACCACATGATTCTGCAAGGGCGACCTTTAATTTCGGTGTAGTTGAGAGTTTCGAGGGCACGTTGACCTTCGTCTCTATTGTGGTAGTTAACGTAGGCATAACCCAAACTACGGCGAGTCAAGGCATCGCGGCAGACTCTGATGCTGGCAACAGAGCCGATGATGCTGAAGAGTTCAAAAAGAACAGCTTCAGTGACATTTTCATCGAGCTCACCTACATACAAGGAAGCTGAAGCAAAAGGAACGGCAGGAGCAGCGGCAACAAAACCTTCGGCAGGGGTGGCTATTTCAGCGGTAGGTTGAGGAGCTTGTTCTTCACCATTAAGGTTAAGTCCTTGTGGGACAGCTTCGACAGTTTCGGCAGCAGGAATAGTTTCAGACATATTTTGTTAATAAACAATAATATTACTGTTAGGAAACTAGGGTATGAGGTTGAGTAGGAGGGGGGAGGTGGTGGTTTGAAGTTTATACTTTATTTTATATTTTTATATTTTTTTTTATCAAGCAGACGACAAGTAAAAGTCGTCAGTTGTGTTTTTTTTAATTATATATTTTTTTTAAAAGTAAAAAAAAATGTTTTAAGATCTCCAAAATTTAGGGAAATTATAAAAGACGAAGATGAAAAAAAAAATTAGTTGTAATGGCAGCTATCAATACTTTTATATTTGTTTGCAAATAATTTTTTTTTTTTTACTTCTTTTTGATTATGCCTATAGCCTTGAAGAGAAAAAAAAAAGATAACCCCTACAAGGGGGTCAATGTAGGCAAAATAATGCAAGTAAATTTTTTTTCGAGGATTTTATCAATCCAAAAATTCTGATTAATTATAGCCGGGCCAATTGGGGCGCCCCGTTGAGTTAAAGTATAAATCAGATGGTGATCAGGTTTTAAGCACTCGCTCTTTGGAGACTTGTTTTGCACAAAGCCGCCTAATTGGCCAGCTACCAGTAATTATGCGGCATTTATATTTACATTTCAGTGAACGCACTTCATCTATTATTGTTATTCGCTGCTCACATAAATGAAATAAAGGCCGATAATTTATTTTGAACCACTAGCCAATAAGTATATACAGACATAATTTGATTTCAGAATAATACCTAGCCTCAGTTATTGGGTGTATATTAGGTGTTATTTCGCTATATTAAATCTAAATGAATTATGATAAGCCAATAAAATGCTAATATACAGAGTAACAACGTATGAGGTATATTTTGTGAGGTGATGATAGGGCGAAGGTGTTATTGATTGAGAATTTAAATAGCCTAATTCTAAATCAGCTGAACACTCTGGTTGGACCAACTAGTCACAATAAATCAAGAGATCAATAGAAACTTGTTGCCATTTCAGCATATTTTTCCATGACAGTGATTCGATAGCTATTTTATATAGAATTTCCATTTGACATTGATCATAAAAAAGCCAATGACTGCATGACATTCACATCATATTTTATATTAGTAAGTTGTTGGCTTGCACAATTAGTTCAAAAATAGCCCAATTCATGAAAGCAAAGACAACTTTAGGGCCATGTGAATAACCATCAAACAATCAAGCATGGAAGCAAATCGCTCAAAAATAATAACTGACCTTTTTCATGAGCTTGTATTTTTGAGAGGCATGACCGTTTGTTGACGAGTATTATATATACACCGCTAGCTGAAGAATCTATAGTTTAAAAAAAAACTCATCTCACACTAAGCCAAACAAAGTGCAGTCAATATAAGCAATATCTAACTCATTAATATCAGCTCATTATACTGGTAACTCCAATAAGTGCGCTCAAAATTTTTCACACTCGAAGCTTTAAAAATTTAGGATAAATCCAGATTTGGCGTTTAAGAGTCATGGAATACTTTTTTGAATTAGAATGAACATGTGAAGACGCTGAAATTTTGGGCTTGAGGTTGAAACAGCTTCATTTTTGGTGCCCAAGCTTAAAACACGTATATTGAAATTAAAAATTAAAATTAAAACAAAAACACGTCGAGTGCCTAGAAAAACATGTCTAATCAGGTATCTCAGTACAAGTATGCTGTTTTGGAGGCAATTAACTGTCCAATAATTTTGTACTTATTAATGATCGATATCTATTGGTGCGATATTTTCGGGCAATTTATCAAGCCAAACTATTGCTAATCAGTGCACGTAATTTGAATGATTCCAATTGACTAAAGAAATTACTCTTAAACCTTTCCTGTCCAACGCTCTTTAAATAACTATATTACTGATTCGTTTAATATTATTAAGGAAGTTATTATTTGCTGGCACTTCAAAATTATACCAACAGTTGAATGGTCCTCGGTAATTAATTATTTTTATTGAACACAGTTGGTTAATTTGGTTTATAAAAATATTTTAATCCCGTGAAATTGATAAATATGCTTATAAATGTGGCTATTTGCTTTTCGCTATTTGGTACATAGCAAAGTTATCCCTTTCGCGCGCAAAAGACTGTCTTTAATCTACAAAATATAGCCAACAGCGAACAATTATAATAGTTTAATTCTGAGGATTTAAGAGATATTGGTTTGATGTGTTTTAGCAACAAATAATAAATTTGCTTAATAATCATAAACGAATCAATAAATTCGATTTATTTAAGTGCGTTGGACGGGAAAGGAATAATAGAATCTGATGAGAGATTAGACTACTAAAGTGTATTATATATCCGTCAAACCAAAATAAACCTTAAATTATATCAAGATTTAGTATGTTGCTTTTTTCTCTAAGGAAACTATATCATATCTCCTAGTTTTGCTTTTTCGTCACAGTACTTCATATCCAATAATACGTCTTTAACCATTAAGCTCTAAATATATAGCGAAATACTAGATTTAATGCGTGTAATAAGAAAAGAAATATGAACCTTTATGTAAAGCCTAAATATCTACATAGAGCGCAATGGGCTTAAAGGAACTTGATCACTACACGACTATGAAGAAGCTATTCCAAGAGGGCTACTGAATACCCATTGTCTATTTTTAAATGCTATTCATAAACCATCTTTATATTTAGTATACAGATGGTTTCTTACTATAAATATTTGAGAATGTTGGCACGTTGCCTTAGAGTTTTATTAAAGTTTAACACTAAAACAGCAAATGTTGTATACTCGGTATGGTATATTTCCAAAAATATTTTCCAAATAAAACTGCTAGTGTTTAACACTAATGAGCTTAATTTAAAGTTTACTCGCTAAAAGAGCTGTGGTAATATATATTTAGGCTACATAAAATGCTAGATTGGTTTACAAGCCATTGAAGTAATTTGGAATCTTTAGTGGCATGAATGGATGGATGTTTGAATGTATTCGAGCTTTATCTATTTAGTTAGTTGGTCATTAAAAAAATCATAGCCTGGGACCAGATGCTGGTTGAGACTCAAGCTTTTTAGATGAACTAATCATTGATGAATAATGATGACACTTGATGACAACAGTATTTGTATGAGACCTTACTCTCCTCCCCCGCTCTATAGACACATATCATTCTCAGCTGTCAGCGTTAGCTACTGATTAGAGATATTTTTTTATCTTCCGTAGTTAGCCAACCAAGCATCTAATATTTAGGAAAGTTGGGCTTTTCTTACAGGCTATTTGGATTATGGCTAAATATGCTAGTAAAATATAAAAAGCGTGAATTTATAGGATATTTGACCCAGAGCTTAAAAAAGCAGACATTTTACACATTCAATTCAGAGGCATACACGATATCCGCAAGTACAGCTACCCTACAGTTATCAGCTCGCAAGACTTGTACACTAGCTATTTCTTAAAATAAGCTTTTTTCACTGCCAAAAAAAAAAAAAAAGACACTAAAACTATAAAATAATCGTCACTAACTTTGATCCATTAGCAAAAAATATTGCGAGATGAAAACTGCCTAATTCAAACTTGTCAAGCGAGACGACATCTGCAGCAATTGGTTTAAAATTGTATTGTAAATATTCGTATTCGCTCTGTTCTGATACATTATTCGCTGATCCCCTTTTGATTAGTATTTTAATTAATCATTAACAGGGCCATCCTGTCTCCCATTGGCGCTGAACAGCTAGAATCCGAGATTCGCTAATATGTCACTATCAAAATCAGTAAAGACAGACTGAATGCAGACATGAGAAAAGTTTGGCTGGGCCGAAAACCATAATCTGCAAATGAACCTATTGTCCATAAAGTGCAACTAAGCTTCAATCCTGCCAGCATTCCTATGATTATGCGGTAAATCCTAATTGCTGCTCAACATTTCCACTGCTGCCGTAAACAGCTAAACTAGATCAGGCTTTTGCTGCCTGTATAAATATCGCTGAATTTCCTGCTTTTCTTTACACTCATATTTCTGAATTTTCATTATTTTAAAAGTACTTTAGTTCATACCACTATTTGTTTCCTTTTTGCTCCTTAATTTTACAAGGCTCTCTCTATATCTATTATCTTACCCTGCTATTCTATCTGAAATCCTTCTGTATTCCCACCTTATACTACTACTACTACTCACGCCATGTCTATTAGAATCAGAAATGCTTTTCAAACCGCTCTTGCTCAAGGTACTACTCTTTAGTCACCATTTTAGCTCAACACCTTATTTTACATACACACCTACATATACATACATAAATACACACACATATATATCTACATCCTTTATATCCATTCAATATTGTTACGCACCTATATAACAACTCCCCCCTCTCTTTTGGTTAATAGATCGCCCAACTTTCGTAGTCTACATAACTGCTGGTTTCCCAAGTATTGAGGCCACAATCGAAATAATGTTATCTTTGCAAAAAGCTGGTGTCGATGTCATAGAACTAGGTATACTTCTACACTTTTATTTCTCTCGTTTATATCTGTCAAATCTTCAGTTATTTTAATTCATCCAATTAACTTTTTTATATACAGGCATCCCCTTCACCGATCCTCTTGCCGATGGTGTTATTATTCAAAAAGCTCACGAGGTAATACTTTTTCCTTTTTATTTTAGCCCCAAGCCTACCTTAACTATATACTCACTTTAAAACAACAATACGCTCTATTTTATTAGGCTGCTTTGAAACTTGATATCGATATCGACAACTGCTTGGAAATTGTCGCCGATGCTAGAAAGAGAGGCCTTACCGTGCCTGTAGTCTTCATGGGATACTTCAACTCTATTTTACAATACGGAGAAAGATTGTTGACTGAAAAATGTGCAGCTATCGGCGTTGACGGCTTTATTGTATGCGATCTACCCCCTGAGGAAGCTGTCAGCTTCAGAGCCGTTTGCAAAGAAAATGGCTTGAGCTACATCCCTCTAATTACCCCTGTAACTTCAAACGAGCGCATTTCATCCCTCTCTTATATCGCTGATTCTTTCTTATATGTAGTTTCAAGAATGGCTGTCACTGGTATCCGTGAAGATCTAAATAACGATCTTCCAAACCTCTTGAACAATATACGCAAATACTCCAACCTACCTTTAGCTGTTGGATTTGGTATCTCAAACCAAGAACAATTCAAGAGCGTTGGTGATGTCTCTGATGGTATCATTATTGGCAGTAAAATTGTTGATTTAATCGCTAAAGCCGCTCCTGGAACTGAAGCCCAAGTTGTATACGATTTCTGCTACTCTGTATCTGGTAGAAAAGACAATAACTTCAAAAGATCTGCTCCTCTAGCTCTCGGAGCATCATCTACTGAAATCCCTAAAGAGCTCGCACCATCCCAAGACCAATGGTACGGTGAGTTCGGTGGTCAATATGTCCCTGAAGCCATTTTTGGTGCCATGGAAGAACTTCAAGATGCCTATGAAAAGGTTAAAGATGATCCAACCTTCTGGGAAGAATTCCGTAGCTACTATTCATTCATTGGACGTGAATCTGGTCTTCATTATGCTGATAGACTAACCAAACATGCCAACGGTGCTAAAATTTATCTCAAAAGAGAAGACTTGAACCACACCGGCTCCCATAAAATCAACAATGCATTGGGCCAAGCTTTGCTAGCTAAAAGATTAGGAAAAACTAGAATTATTGCTGAAACCGGTGCTGGTCAACATGGTGTTGCCACAGCCACTATTTGTGCTAAACTAGGCCTAGAGTGTATTGTATATATGGGCGCAGAAGATTGTCGTAGACAAGCATTAAACGTCTTCAGAATTAGAATCCTCGGAGCTACCGTAGTTCCTGTTACATCAGGTTCTGCGACTCTCAAAGACGCAGTAAACCAAGCTATGCGTGATTGGGTATCCAACGTATCCAATACTCACTATTTGGTTGGTTCTGCTATTGGCCCACATCCATACCCAGTCTTAGTAAGAGACTTCCAAAGAGTGATCGGTTTGGAAACTAAAAGACAGATTTTGGAGCTTACATCAAAGCTTCCTGATGCTTTAATTGCATGTGTTGGTGGCGGAAGTAATTCAATTGGTATGTTCCACCCATTTGTTGATGACACTAGCGTTCGCCTTATTGGTGCTGAAGCAGAAGGAAGCGGTGTAAGCACTGGTTTACATTCAGCAACTATTTCTGCAGGAACAATCGGAGTTTTCCAAGGATCTAAAACCTTCTTGCTTCAAGATAAAAAGGGTAGAATTATGGAAACTCATAGTATCAGTGCTGGTTTAGACTACCCAGGCGTCGGTCCTGAGCACTCCTACCTTAAATCTATTAGCCGTGCAGAATACTTTGGTGTTACAGACGCCAATGCTATGATCGGATTTAGACTATTGAGTCAACTTGAAGGTATCATTCCAGCTCTAGAATCTGCTCATGCTATTTACCTAGCCGTTGAAATTGCCAAAACCATGAGACCAGACCAAACTATAGTTATTTGTGTTAGTGGTAGAGGTGACAAAGATGTAAACACTGTTGCAGAAGTTCTACCAACACTTGGACCACAGATTGGCTGGGACTTAAGATTCGTTGCTGATATCACCAAATAAACATTTCATCATTTCAATTCGCGCACTTCATCCAAACTTATATATATATAGCTAATCACATAGCCATTTTTTAATTTTAATAAAATGATCTACCTTATAGGGTAATATTTAAAAATAAATAAACATAAACATTAGTATGTATGACTTGAAACTCAATTAATCCTCTTTATTCATATGAGAATAAGATTTCTAGCACAGAAGAAATGATTTCTTTTTACACTTCACAATATTTGAACAGTCAAGTATGTCACGTACTTTTATGTATCATATGCTTGAATATTATTACTGCTTTTATAGAATTTAAAATTTTTTTGGAAAATTAAAAAAAGTTCGCTCTGAGAAAGGGTTGAAGATTCAATAGATAAAATCAGAAAAAATAAATATATTGTGACTTAAGAGCTTGTATTTATGAGCAAACATGTCATTCACAAACAGAAATTTTGTTATAAGTAAACTTTTGATTGAGCTTTACAGTATAAATTTTGTATCAGAGTTTGCTTATCTGCTTTTTAGTACTTTCCGGTGCCAACGCTCTTAATGCGATTTAATAATCATAATTGGATAAGCCATTATATAATTGTTAATTATTGGATGTAATAAAAAACAGCCAATAAACATTCATTATCCTAAATATTAATTAACTATATCATTTGATTGGATATTCTTGGTAGTTCAAGAAAAGATAACCGTCCTTGAAAGGGTTAACGGCTGTATAGAAATCCATTCAGCAAAAGCAATAAAGAGCATAATGGGGCCTAGAGCTGGTGTAAAAGGGCCAAGAATTTTATAATAGGGACCAATGAGCAAATGTAAAAATTTTTATTATCTTTATTTGGGTAAATGCAAGTCATAAGCTATTGGGTATTGGATTTTTGCCTTGGGCATTTTGAAGTCTAATAGTCACATGATAGGATAGCTAGTTATCGGCTTAATATCTATCTTTTGTGCCTACCTAGTAATTTTTTAAAGTTTTTGGTTTTTAGTTTTTGGTTATTAAAGCAAAAATGACAGGCGCGGTCAAAGCTTCACTTTCTGTTTTAAATAAACTTATTTTGAAAACATAGTAGGTTTATATATTTTTAAAATGAATTACAACTACAACTATCAGCAAGTTCCGCCAGCGTATACTAATGAGCAGCAAACTGTTGTCAATGTGTATGGGCAGGATGACGATCCCGTATTATTTAAAAAAACTGTCAGCCAATCCGAAATTTCGATCAGAATGGGTATTTTATAAAAGAGATTTATATTTTTTATTATTATAGTTTGTAGTTTTTATGATGGTTTCCTTACGCTTTAAATATGATTGTTGATAAAATCTAGCTTTTATCCGAAAAGTCTATTCAATTTTAACTGTCCAGCTTTTGGCTTCCGCAATTTTCTCTGCGATTGTGATGTTTAATAGCTCTGTCCGTGACTACCTGTTTCAAAAGTTAGTGGCATTTACTTCAAGCTCAAAGCAAGAAAATAAAGACATGAATATGATAATACTTTAATTTATTTTATTTCATGTGGTTATAATAATTTATAGCGAGTACATTTTTATCCTAAGCTTCGTTGTGGCCTTGGGATCGATGATTGCGCTTTATTTCAAATCAAAAGCACATCCGACTAATATGATTTTGCTAGCGATATTTACAATAGCCGAATCTGTTACTTTAGGTTATGCAGGTATGTATATTATGTGGCTGTATTACGTTTAACTTTTTATTAACAAAATTTAAACCGTATAATTGTTAGTTTCGCTTTATTCTGTTAATGTGGTGGTTCACGCGCTATTCTTGACATCTGGCATATTTGTTGGCCTTACAATTTACACCTTCCAATCAAAAAGAGACTTTTCTTCGATGGGCTCATAGTAATAATTTTATTTAACTTTATGTATCTGTGCTTTTAGCTAATTGTCGCTGTGTATTTTTTTTTTTTTTTTTAAAAAAATAGCTTGATTTTTGGTCTGTATTTTATGATTTTGCTCGGGTTTACGCAGATTTTCTTTCCATTTGGCAACATGACAAACTTGGCGATAAGCGCGTTTGGAGTTATTCTATTCAGCGGATACATAATTTATGATACTTATATGATCATGAACGTCCTCTCGCCAGACGATTACGTTTTAGCAAGCATCAGTTTATACCTTGATTTCATCAATCTGTTTTTACAACTTCTAAGCTTGCTCAGCAGAAGCGGCGATAACTAGATTATGAGCACCTTAACTTAGCTTATCCTACCATTTATACTTATAGCTATTTATAAGCGCCATTTTTGGCATCATAATTATATTATATCTATTGAATACTATTGTGCGCAAATTGGCGCTTACTTTTATTGATTTTAGGTTGGTTGGTTGATTTCTTTATTATTATTTTTTTTATTGGTGTAATTTCCATTGAAGATATCAATAAAAATTGAATCGATGTCTAAATTTCTAGAATATAATTGCACTTATTTTCCAAAAGCCTTTTTTTAAATGACATGATGGCTATTTGAAATAAATCAGGCTACATCCAACTCTGCTTTCTTTGGAATCCACCCTTAATCTTCAAAAAGCGCTGTTGTGCATATCCTTATCTCGCATCCGCAATGATAATATAACATTATGAAAGTTATATCGCCATATACGCTTTAATCTACGCAATGGCGCCCTTTTTTTCCACATACCTAAAACTTGGCTAATAAACCTTTTTCGATGCATGAGAAAAACAAAATGGCTGCCGTTTTAAGGATTGCACAAATATAGATTCGAGAAAGAGAAACTCAGTTGGATATAGCGGGTCTTTGAGCAATTGGCACATATTAAAGCCAATTCGTAAACCAGGCTTTATATATGTGCATTTCTGGTTCAGGCAATTAAAGCTAAAAAGCCGATGGAGAAAACATTTGAATTTGCTGTTTAGTAAACTTCGTCTTTCCCACAATAAATGCTTTGGGTTTTCTCGCGTGAATAAAATGTCTGCAAACTGCTAATAATGCTTTTAACTTTAGCTTTTCTGGGCAATTGATCCGGCTCAACTTGCCTATTACGGTTTAATTATTTGTTTTTTATTATACTTTTTTTTTGGTTTGACCACTCAAAGTTCTGACTCTCTTTTTTTTTTTTTTTCATCTACACGTACATACTAATTTAAATACTTCCTAAATGAGAAATGCTATTTGGCCTATTGCATTAATCGCTAGATGAACCCTCCAATAGCTCTAAAATAGGGCAGAAATCATTAAAGCTGTAGCCTATTACCATTACTCTTTCTCTTACATCTGAAATGATTGTACTTATAGCGCCTTCAAATTTTGGCACAGCTACTATTCCAGCACCTAAATAGACTTTTATCCAATTTCGTGGTTATATTTTTACACCCTTCAATACTCCCTCCTCCCAAACCTAATACGAAGCTTGTTTATTCCATAACTACACCCCCACCCACCCCCAACAGGTTCAAACTCCATCACCTCTTCCAAGCGATACAGTCAATTAACTCGGATATTGTATCTACTTATAGCCTCACAGTAACTCATTCCCCTCCCCTCATTGCCTCTACAAAATAAAACTCTATATAAATGGATCTGTTGCCAGAAAATAATATACCGCATACCCTCGATTCGCCCGAAAACCCCGCGCCTTCCCAAAAGCCCGAAATTGTAAGTCAGGATAGCCTTCTCTCTGTGCCCAGCAAGAAAGCTGACCAGCATAAGGCCCTCTCCGAATCTTTTGAGGGAAAACGTGACAGTTCTGAAAAATCAGCCAATTCTAAATCTATCATCTCCAGATTTAGCGAGCCAAATTTACTATCCAGTTCGAATTCTGGAAATGGTGCCGCTGCCTTAAATAAAACCCCTCTCATCTCAGAAAAGTCTGATAATGACTTGAAATCTCTCAAATATTCAAAGCTTCCTGATGATATCGAAACTACTGATTTATCAGTAATACAAGAAAACGCTGTTCCAGAAACTACAAAAAACGATTCGCAAAATAAAATATCTATCCAAGATTCAAAACAATTTTTAAACGAACCCGACAAAGACCTTAGTTCAGAAACTATCAACGATATCGTTGAAGAATTCGAGTACCTGATCGAAAAAAGTCAGCAGCTCTTTACTGGAATAAGGTTCCCCACACTTACTTTTACTTTTTTTTTTACATATTATAAATTCCTGTCTCAATACAAATTTACTGTACTATTCGCATACGTTTGTTTGTAGAGAGCTTCCCGCTCTGCAAGGAAAACATTGGAACATTTATTTTCAGAGATCTTTTGGTGTATACGCAAAGGTTTTATCATTTATCTATACTACTCTTCTCTTTCCTCCCCTAAAAGATAATTTTTCATCAGAGCTTTAATATAACCCTCTACGTCATTTTTCTTGCTTTTTGCTTTTTTTTAATAATCAGCTCTGGAAATTCCAGCAACTGCATAGGTAACTCTACAGGTTTATTTACTTGACTATTTCCAGACGTATGCTCACTTTTAGTTTAAATTATTTTTTCTTTAAACAAATCTTATTTTAGATCCGTTCTCGAAAACCCTATCTATTATGGCCTTGAAAGATGGGAAATTGGTGAAATCGCTTCTAAAATCGCTCAGTTATACTACCAATACTAGTACAATTTTACCCATCTTTATTTTATCTACTTTTCAATTCTCTTTTAACATTACAATATCTTTAAAATTAAAAATATCTCAGCCTCAAAACAAGCGATTTAAGCTACCTAAAGGAGTCATACACATTCTACAGCGCTATACGCGAACGTGACTACTTTAAAGATGTTGCCAAAGTTCAAAAGTATCTAAACCTTAAATTTATTTTTTCTAGTAACACAGAATTCCATCCCTTTTAATCTATACTCCCATTACTCACTTTTACTGCTTTGCCCCCTTTTTTAGTTTTGCCCTGATAGTAAAAAAACTCAGATTTATCTCTCGCTTCATTTTAGTTTGTCTATTACTAAACAAGGATGAGTCTGTTAAATCTCTTTTAGATTCACTAAGAGATCTTGTCGATCATTACTCCACTACATTCAATCCTGTTGATAAAGCTGAATGGAAATTAGTAGTCAAAGAAATAGAATCCTTTACTCATGTAAATACACTTCAATTTCTAATATTCCTATATTCATTTTCACTCATACAAAAATATAAAGCAATTATATTATTATTTGACTCGTAGGCTCAAAATTCCCTCGTTCCTAAAAATGAGAACTCAATACCTCACTCTTTAAATCACTCGCTCACAAATAATATCTCATCTCTAAATTTTTATTACAGTAAACCTGTTCTCCTAGAAGCTGTAATAATTGGAAATGGATACAACCAGGTATTTACCTTTACTCTTCCTCAGAAAAATGCTCCAATTTTAGAACCATCGTGCTAATTTGTTTTTTTTTTTTAGACTAAATTCTCTGAAATCACTCTGGATATGTTCAAAATGATTCACTCCTTAGGTACTAATGCGCATACTACTCAAAAAAAAAATTTTTTTTCTTTTATATATCTTTAACTTTATAATTCTATTTTAGAACATGATTCGATAAGCGAAAATCAAAGTGCCCAAACACCAAATTTTAAAGAGTCATCTGTCGATAATAAGTATGCAACTGATGAATTACTAGATACCAATAACATTAAAACTTCTTCGAATTTAATGAACGATTTTAAAAAAGAAAACACAATTGGCGTACTTGAAAAACATTCTGACGAAAAATCGTGCTCTGAAAAAACTTTCAAGAAAATCAATCCACACAAACATATATTATTTAGAGCAAATTACTCAAATATATTACTTTACCTCTCAAACGCATTCCAGGTACACTCCTTTTATTTTCTTTTGATGACACATAATTATTTGGACATGTACCTTATTCATATTCATATCCATATTATTATAATTAGGAAATTGACAAAAGTTCGTGTATGCTTGTATACATTTCTTCTGAAGTTTGTAACGCTAATTCGGAGCTCAGCTGTAAGCCCTTTTTATTTTTTTTTTTTTTCAAAGCTTTTATACAATGTAAAATATAATTTTAGACCCTGGATACGACTCTGGTCTTCTAACCGCCTCTAGAAAACAAATCGAAAGACTAAATAATATTAACTCAAAGACAACAAACTATACCTACAAAAATACTAACTCAGTAGAACCTAATAGCCTATACCCTGCTGATTTTATTCCCTTTACAAGAAAGCCGCTATTTTTAATAGTTGAAAGTGCTACATCCTCTTCTTTTAAGTCGATACCAAGGCTATTTGGCCAGCCTTTAATAATACTAATGTCACCAACATTGATTCCAGAAGAAAGTAACTTGCTCATATCTCTTATAATATAAGGATAATTTACTGATTTACATCCCTACCTCTTTATTTAGTTGATTTCAATTCAAACGCCTCAGGAAACCTGTACACAATATTTCTTCACTCTTCGGCTGTAGGCTTTTGCGCTATTTCAGGAATATCCAACATTTCTAATCCGAAATGGGAATCATTACAAAAAACCTTTGTCGAACTTGAAGATATCATATTTGAAAATCTTTCTCTTGCTTTAGTGGGTAAATTTGGATTTTTTCTTAGTATTATAACTTAATTTTCTCGCCTAGCCGACTCTAATATTTTTTGCTTCGTAATTTACAGACACAAACGTTCGCATGCTACTCTCTGACATATTTTTAAGAAAGTTTGTTGTTAGACATCTGCTGTGTTATATATTACTAGCAACCCACAAGTTGTTCTCGCTCCCAGAAGTAATTTTTTCACCTTAATATACTTATCAACCAATCTATACTTTTACTACTAACATTCTCCTTTTGCTTTAGAATTTACCCTCTTCATCTCCAGATTTGTTATTGTTTGACTATAATGCTATTGGAATCACTTCCAAATTACATTCGATAATAGATGAGTTTGGGGTATCATCAAAGTTTAACAGCTCGGAATCTAAACCAGAGGAGCAAAATCTAGACTTAGAAAGCATAAAAATTAATTCCTCTGAGAATAAACCTGAGAATTACTCTACCCCTTCTGAGCTTTTAGAAAATCTCCACAAATCACAAAGTAGCTTAAAAAGTGGAATAAAGTCGGTTAGCCCTACTTCTAACCACGATCAATTGATGAATTTACACGAAAGAACTAGAAATACAAGTTCCAACAGCGAGAAAGCTGAAGAAAATATCTCATCAATATCAGCGAACATTGAATCAACTAAACCAGAATTGGTATTATCAGACCAAGATCCTGAACCTCATAAGGGATCCTTATTCGCTGCCGTTAATGAATCTATCACTAGCCTAAACAAAGACGCGCAGATTATTGACAATTAAAACACATAAAATACTTTGTTCGTAGCTATTTATGGAATGTTTCAAAAAAATTTTCAATATGAACTATACCATCATACAGCTACCTCATATGTAACAAAAATAAAAATATAAAAAATCTTTTAATCTAACATGTATTCTACTTTTTGGTAAATAAAGTTGAAAAAAAAAAAAAAAAGAAGCTTTATTCTTAAAGCGGAGGCGCGCAGATCGGTTAACAAATTTTTTTTAGTATCATTTTGAATTTTTTATGTATAGTAGTTTTCTGAACGAAGAAAGTACTTATGCTGCAGCGTTAAATTATTAGTACGAATGATTTTTTGAGTATTATTACTGGCTGAATTAGAAATGAATTTTTATTTATTCATTTATTCATTTATTCATTTATTCATTTCGTTTTGAAAGTATTATTTGCTGAATTAAAGCATTTATTTTTTCCATTTTCAGTTAATTTTTTATTTTATTGTATACGTTACAACTCTTAGTGCCTAGAATTGTTTTCTTTGTAAATAATTCTCTGTATTTTTCTATTTTTTTTTTGTGACACCCGCTTTATATATTGGTTATATCAGAAAAGTAATCACTTCAAAAGATATGTTAATACTCTTGTGAATAAAAAAAAATTACCTTCTAATATTGAAATTAAAACCATATCAAAAATCTAAATTCCAAAAATCCAATGAAAAATTAATAAAAAATAATGTTAAATAATGGAAACTTCAAAAATAGAGATATTAATAATCTTTTTGAAATTTTGCAAAAACACATAGATCTTGGATGTGTTTTTAACGAAATTCGGAACGTATTATCAAAGATTAAAAAAAAAGTCGAAAAAACCGCGCTTGGTAGATATAGATTTTTAAAGGGAACTGATATACACGCAGTGTTAAAAATAAAGTTTATAAATCATGTGCTGGTGCATATTTGCTATAATCGCGGAGAAACTTTTGGAATGAGCGAACAAAGAGTTAAACCAATACAAACAGAAATTGATAAAGCGAAAATAATAGTAGCTAGAGTGGGAAAATAGGTGGCTATATAGAGGCATCGATCTGAGTTGATAATAAATAATGTTTTAATAAAATCCATATTTTTGTATATTGACAACATTATTTATATTAAAACAAACATTAAATATTTGGTGCGGCTTATTCATATTACAGTATTAAATAATAGATATATAAATATTAATGTATTAAAAAGCCTCTTCAAATTATCTTGGACAATTTACATTTCCAAGATATTTAAATACAACAACTACTTGTTTTGAAAAGTATATAAAGTGAATATTTTAATTAATATTTTATAATTATCTTTTTAGCTGTTTTTATAAAATCAATAAAGTTTTGATTTAAATAACTAGAAAGATACTACACATATTACCATTGGTCCTAGAAATAGTGATGGATTAGAATTAAATAACGTGGATTTCCAAACTATTTAAATTTCCGCGGAGATCAATATTGAATATTTGGGTATCAGGTACTTTTATATTATTAAAAAAATACCTCCGCATAAAAAAAGATAAATGTACCGAATACATTAGTAAATGGGAAAATTATTACAATAAATCGAAAATACATATATGAAATATTAAACGCGGACCAAAAAATAAATTCAGCTTCATAAATTTACAAGCTATTTTCCCAAAACAATAAACGGGATTAAAGGAATTAGAAAAAATCAGATCAGGCTAATTCGGATTTTGCATAATACTTAAAAATTCAAAATGCAAAATGCAAAGATCTTTGCCCTTTGTGTAAGAATTCTTGTCAGAGAAAATCCAGAAATTGCTTTTAGTACGTGTTAGGTGGAAAAAAGTACGTTTAGGTAACATTTATCGGACTATTTTTTAAAAAAACGATATTTTTTTAGCATAAGTTTGTTTTCTGCTGACCCAGCTCAATTATTTCAGTCCAGAAAACGTTTTGAATGAGTATTTAAAAATCCTCTTCACCAGCGTAGCTCTGATAACGTCATCAAAATTATTTAGCTAGCAGCAGTTAGATTTTTGGTCGACTTCCGCACTACCCTATCGATAATGTTTGAAAGTATTAATGAATCTCCAGTATCCTTTAACTAATTCCCAGTGGTTATGGAGCTGTTAATGAGACGAGGAGGATTTGGATAGAAATTTTTTATATTTTTTTTAAAAGCTTTATTATAGTGTTTTATATAAATTCATATTGCTTTGAATAGAATTCCCGTAAAAAAAAAAAAAAAGTTGCTAAAATTATAAAAATTATTTTCAATTCATATTTCCAAACTAAATTCTTTACTAAAACTTGTTGGAATATTGTATCACTGAATATGAAATTTTTATTCTATTAATTTTGATTTCTTAAATATTTGTATATATATATATATATATATATATATAATAAAGCTCTAAAGATATTCATTTTAAAAAAAAACACGCACCCTTTAATTGAATTGATATTATTAGTTACAAATCTCATTAATTTATTATATAAAAAATCAATTTTGATTAGAATGAAAAAAATAATAATTTGTCCAATTTTATTAAAAAATTAATTAAATACTTTTTAAAATGATTATTATATCAAAAATTTTTGAATTCATAATTTTTTTATATTTTTCGTTTTTTCTATATGGTCTTTATTTTTATTAAAATTTATTTTTGATGAAATTACACCGCTATCGTTCTAATTAAGAGCATATTCATCAGTAACAATCAAGGATTCTAAAATATTTAGTTTTTAATATAAAACAAAACAAGCTCTCATTATACTCACGAAAAATTATAATTTAATATTTACGAAATTTAACTATCTAATATCTATGAATAACCAAATTAGATGGTATAAAATTTTACTCTCAGATAAAAAAATTAATAATCACAAAAGCGAATATTTTGAGAAATATTAAATATTATTAGTTTGCAATTCTGAATTTTCATCAATAATTTTCTTAATACATTTTAAGCCACTATAATAAGCTAATATCTAATGCACCGGATTTTTTAAATTTTTTATAAATAATTTTTTAACTAGTTATAGAAAAAATAAAGAAAAATTTTTTTACCTTAATTTTAAATATATCAAAAATAGAGTTATTGATATCTCTATAGAGTATAATAGGATGAATCTCAATCATCCTACTTGAAATTAACTTTATATAAATAAATTGGGTTTAAATATGTCTAAAATTTATTAAATTATGTATGCATTCCTAAAATTCTAACCATAAAATTTTTTAATTTAAATAATTGCGATTTTAAAGCTTTTAAATATCATTTGAAATCAGCAGCGATCTTTAAATTCAAATCTATAAATAATTATAGAAATTAATTAAAAATATTTGAAAATTTTTCACATGATAATTAGAAAAAATTAATATTGTTATAATACGAGTAAAAAGCAGTAAAATGTTTCTTTATGAGTTTATAATCCAAAAAAACTGCTATCAAAGTCGCATTTAGGGATAATTAGATCAAAAATGATCAATAATTGCAATAAAATAAACTAAAAGTTACTACAGAACTATCGTCTATCTAAAATAAAAATCTATACAGTTCTGTAATTATAATCTTATATAGCAAGCGTATTACTTTTTCAGGATAAATAAATTTAATAATAGATTTAAGTATAATTGTAGTTGAAACGCTTTTAAAAGAAGGTTTTAGATTTATAATAATGACGTAATTTACAGATTAAATTTCAAATATAATTATATAATTAAAAACGTCAACCGAAAAGAAAAAATTGGTGAATATTATAATATATGAAAGAAAGTTTTTCGCAAATAAGGGAATCATAAATCATTATATACCGTGTAATTTTGAACTGGGGGATAATTGAACAATTAACTAAAACAAAGAGAATATAAAATTAAAAATTAAATTCTATGTTTAAACATGAAAAATAACAAAAAAAACTAGCAGATTACCTTTTAGCCCTTTTTTTTTGAAGCTAATTTAGTACTTTCAATAAAAAAAAAATTAAATAATTGTAATAAAATAGAGAAAATTAATATTAGCATAAAAATTTGAAATCTTTAACGATTTTTTATATTTTTTAGGTTTTTATTCAAGTTCAAAAAAAAATAATTTTTTACTTAGAATAGAAAAATACAAAAATTTCCTTATTTTGATAAAATTTTGTAAAAAAAAAACCTTCAATATTGGATTATCTATTGAAATACCGAATAAATGTGGTTGATCAGAATTTCTAGAAATAAAAATTACCCAAAAAAACATTTTTTAAATACTTGAATTTTTCATATTTGCAATATTAATTAAATTATAAAAATATAGTAATTATCACCAAAAAAATTTATAATGAAATTGAAATTTAAAAATAAAAACAGATAAAGAAAATAATTACCATAATATAATTATATATAGTTATTATTTCTTTCAAATATTCTGAAATCTCGATAATAATCATTTTTGGTTATAAATATAATTGAGGTTTAAAATCACTCATCATCTATTATTTGTATCTATTTAAATTTTTTTGTTTTATTCCGCTATGAATTCCATTTTTTTAATAATTCTAAAACAAAAAATATAAATAAAAGTTATTTAAATTTATCTATAAACAATTATGTAAAATTTCTTTATTTATCGCAAATATATCCTACTTAACATGTGAAATTATTATGATCAAATATCATATCTTAATAATAAATTTTATGCAAAAAACTAAAAATATACAGAAAATTTCAAATAAATTTCACTTTAATAAAAAATCATATTTTTAAAAACATAAAAATAATAGCAAAAAAAATTCTCTACTATATAGCTAAAGGTGTTTTTTGGGAATGAGATTGGGTACTGAAATAAATAAAGGCTTAGTATAAATTAAAATTAGTCTTATTTCGATTACAATTGTATTAAAACTCACGAAAATAATTGAAATCCCAAATATAAATCTGTAGATATTGGATTAAAGAGAAAAAGAAATCATATTATTATGTTTCATATTATTAATTTAAATATTATAAAAAATTAAGCTTATCGAAAATTTCAATAATATTAGGAATTTTAATTATAAAAAGTTGTAAAATTGGAAATAGTAAAATATCATTTTACTGAGTTAGATTTACATACTATATCAAGTCCAAATTATACCAAAAGTTAGAGATAGTATATATTTATAATAATAAAATGAAATTATAACTACTCAAAATAAAATTTTGTTTTATTTTAATAATAATAAAAATTTTAATTTAAAAAAATATTCAAAATTTTATTCTTTAATAAAAACTTAAACAGGATCAAATTATAAATCAATACTAGTCTGATAAAAGCTGAAATAATATCTAAAAATATAATTTTACTTAAAAAAATTATTAAAAGTACGCTTTATATTAATTTCATGAGAAATAATCATTGAACACCGGCCAAAAGACGATTTAAAGTAATTGAAAAAAATAACAATATATAAAATTCTGATATTTTACAAGATATTAGAAATTTTGACTCTATAAAATATTACTTTTTATATTTAAAAATAAAAGTACGGATAATTAAAATATCTAAACGCTCTCAATTAATTTTTTACAATAAAAAATATAAATACAAAAAATAAGTTAAATAATCATCATAAATCAATTAGTTGTAATTGAAATTTTTTCGTAATATCAAAATAATACTATATTTTTTCCAACACAATAATAGAGCCTTAAATATTTACCTCGACTAAATCATTTTTATGATAATATTAGATTTCATAGAAAATAGATTGAAAGTAATTCTATAATTTATGTGAGGATGTCTTGAAAATTTTCTTAAAAGCTCAATTTTCTTGTGCTAAGCTCAAAATTTTACCTTAAAAAAACTTATTCAAATCTATTATTAAATTCTGATTAGGCACAATAAAATCTATTCCAGTTAAAAAATAGTATGCGTTTAAATATTAATAAAAACCTTAAATTAAATTATTTTTCTGAATATATATAATTTTAAATAATACAAGAATTATAGCGTCATAGATAAAATTTAAAAATGATTATAATTGAGCTTGGAAAATTAAAATTATATCTATAAATTGATTTATTTTCATAAAAATACTTGATTTTAATCAGATAAATTAAATAAGAAATAAAGTTAAAAAAAAAGGCTTGATATATTTCTTAAAAAAAATTAGAAAGATGTATTAAATATATCTTTATTTTGGAAGAAAATAGTAATAAAATTTTATCTTTCTAATAATACTTTAATTTAATTTATAAAAACACGATCGTTACAATAGATCAATTTTATATGCTTCACATTTTTAAAATTGAACATCATAAATTATTTATCATGCCAGAGTGAATAAATTGCAAATTATTTTTTGTTTTTTAAGCTATTATGACTCCATTTATACAATAATCAGCTTTAATATATCATGATAAATAATTAGAAAATAAATATTGATTAATAAATATAAACAGTTAATTATGAATAAGAAATATTATAACATTTAGCGTATTATAACCAATATGCATTTTTTTTGTGAAAATTCTTTATAAACACTGTAAAATATCTAAAATAAAATAAACATAGAATCAAGTTTAATAATAATTTATTAATTATTACATATAAAACAGCGAAAATATTTATATAATTTACCAATTAATTTCCAAAAAAAGAAATTTTATCACACGAGAATACTTAATATATAGTAGATATTTATTTTAATTTTTAATTTTTAATTTTAATTTTATTATAAAAATAACACAGATCTGGATTTTTTTTTCTCATTCTATCTTTTTTTTTAATATATGATGATAAATTTACTATTTTTTACTTTTACAACACGAATATAATATCTTAATATCTTCTTGATAAAAAAAATGTAAGTGTCATGAATGGAACTTTCTAGAACTTTCTAGGATGCTCTGGAATATTCAGATATCATCAGCAGCAATGTTCTAGAATGTTAGGAAACGTTCTAGAACATTTCAGAAATTTCTTATCGATTTTTAATTTTTCTTACGAACAATTTTACATGTTAGTATTTTTATTACAAAACAAGTTTGATTAGTAATCAAGAAGTTTTTTTTTCTATAGCTTTCTTTTTAGTTTATTCTGTAGTTTTTCTTTGAATTTTATGACCTAAAACCAAGCAACGGAAAAAGTATAAAAACTTACGTTTTTCCTGTCTTGAATTCGACATCTAGTATCTTGTATACTTTCTAATATTAATAAATAAATATCTTTATAGTAAATATAACTTTTG